>LKBB01000124.1:53322-69783 GCA_001513885.1 Thielaviopsis musarum
CCCCCCCACGACTCAAGGGGCCGTAGGTGGACCTTTGCGTTTTCGTCTGATTGCATGCATGCAACGAAATAGTAGTACGATGATGAGCGTTGCCTTTCGCTCTTCGGCATCGCTGCTTTCGGGGGCCCTTTCGGGCACTGATATTCCTCCTATAACGAGCAGGCCAAGGCGCCGATCAAGCCTAAAATCCATGGGGCATGAATAAGCGATGACAAAAGTAGGCCCATCTCTCCATCAAGGCCTTTGGATATGTTAGCGACGATCGTTTAAGACAGAGGAGTGAAATCCAGGCAAACTGGTCTCGGTTCACTATACTCCGTAAGTACAGAATAAAAGGCTTTTTTAGATTTAGGTCTCCAAGTGGCAACTCCTGCTATGTGTTTTGGGGTAGTTGAGTACTTCGTACACTAAAGAAATCAGAGTCAGACTAAAATATGACATTCAGACTTGTGTTTGTAGCGTCGATGGGCAGAGAAACTGATCACGCAGGGGGAGTCGCTAGATCATAACAGAGACATGTCGAATGCGCAAATACGCCATTAATCTAATATATAAGATGTTTCAATTGCCAGGTTTCCCCGGACTTCCTTTTATCCGGGGTACGTCCTTGTCGGTATATATATTTTTTTGGGCGTTGATCTTTGTATCCACAGCTTGCCGATCCCTTACTTGATGCAGCGCAACAGAAGGGGGTGGAAAGCAGCATAAAGCTGTTTTGTTGGAGACTTGTTTTCTCCATGTCTCTGCCTTCCGCTATAGCAGCTCCTTGCTATAACGGTGTTGTCTGTATCTAGCTCTTCTTTCTGCTGCTGCTGCTGCTGCTGCTACTGCTACTGCTGTTGCTGCTGCTGGCAAGCGGTCTAGAGCGCTCGTCGATGCAAGTGTAGTTGCATTGAATGTAGAAACTACTCCGTATAGAGCTTACCGCCTTTGTATTCGGGGGAAGGTTAAATAAAAGAAGAAGAAAAATGAGAAAGAAAAAAAAGGTTTGTGCGGCATGACAAGACTGCTGCCCAACGGAAGCCGTCGAGATTTTTCTATATATGCAAGTTATCTAAGTACATATAGTATGCAGCAACATGCACAGCCCTTGGGCCTTGTACTCAAGTGCCGTTGTTTGTTACCACTACTTACTTGGTATCTTGTAGCCTTCCCTCTACCCTAAACTAGTAGCAACATCCTACTATTGCCGTATCTGGCAATACGCCGCCTTGCTTAGTGTGAATCCGCGGAGTCGGCAGTGGCGATTCAGATTTAACTTGGCTACGAGAAAACTTCAAATGCAAGTACTCCGTAGTGTACAAACTACTACTTAATACTAATACTGAAATACTGATACTCATACTAGTATGTAAGTAAGTAAGTACTTAAGTGTGCACTGAACGTGCGTCGTTGCACCGGCCCGATAAGCCAGAATTAGCAGTAAAAAAAACAAAAAAAAAACAAAAGGTCCATTCCAGCGCCCCCAGCATTCTACCTGCCCCGCTCGTCTGTATTCATTCTATCGGGACACCGTCTAATGGCTTCCATTGTGCCTTTTGGGCGCCTTTAGTTGATATTTCTCCCCATCCTAGGACTTAGTCCACTGGCTTCATCTGTTAGCCTAAAAAATAGCGAGCCCAAAAGTGCCTTGTCGATTGTGATTGTCTGACTTGTTTACTTGGCAGGCCAAAGTCAAATGAGGCAGTTGTCGCTGATTTTCCCCAGCTTTCTCTCCCCCACGAAAATCAACATACCATAGTTCACCCGCCAATTACCCGCTAATGCCACCGTTTTCGCTGAACCCCGCATTTTTCCTCTTCTCTTGTTCTTTACCCAAATCAACTTTTTCTTTCATTTCTTTATTTATTCTTTATGCTCTGAGACCCTCTTTATCCCAATTCAACCAGTCCGCCCTGCCCTGGAAGAAATGGACTGACTGAAAGAGGCAAAGCCCTGGAGCTTACAGCAGAGTACAGCGGCTTCAATTCCCCCCCCCCCCCCCTTCTCCCAATTTATCCAGATACTACGGAGTACTACTACGGAGTACTGTGTACTAATCCCAGATAATCCGACGGTTTTATTTCCTTTGAAGCGCTCGGCCGACAACGCCCATCGGAAACTTTGGAAGCTCACTTGCTTTGTCTCGCATACGCTCGATTTTTCCCAGACATTCACAACTTTCTCCTGTATTCCTTTGTCTTTTTTTTCTTCATTCTTTTTCTCTTTTTTTTCTCTTTTTTTCTCTTTTTTTCTTCACTCTTTTTCTCTACAACTACTACTACTACTACTACTACTACTACTACTACTACTAGTACCAGAAAACAGCGTCACAGCCTGTAAAATAAGTCGCCGTGGCGAACAGGGATCACCACTCCAGTTCTTGTTCTAGGCCTTGCTCGGTCTGCAGGTGATGATGTCATTATTCTGATTGTGCTTTTTCATAGCCATAGCACAAATCAGGCAAAAGCAGCGACATCTCATGCAGCGATTCCTCCATTTGCTCAACTCAACGCTTTCTTTAAGTGCTGTTTTGTCTATTATTTGTCACTTTTTCTTTTCCAGTCAGCCCTCAAGGTAACAGTAGCGGTCTCTATTTCCAGCTTATACTCTATATGTACATGCTTCTACTTTGATTCAAGCTTGCAAGTAAAGAGTCCTCTGCCTGCATATTGCTGCCCTCCCTGCACATCAACTGCCGGGCCAAATTGGCACCATTCTAGCAAGTTCATTGCAGTATATTCTTCTCTTGATAGCTTTGCCTCAAACGCATCAGTCCACATCCAGTTGGGGAAATAACACAGCTCGCTCTAGTAGTACTATATCTTGAAAAGATGGTACTCTACTTCGTACTTGGTACTCTTCTCTGGCTGCGTATCTTGCCTCTCCTCTTTATGCCCCCAAATTTTGCCTCTTTTTGTGCCCCCAAATTTTGCCTCTCCCCTTTGTACTTCCAAATATGCTTTTTCAGCAGCTTAGCATTCCCCACGCCTGACTCACGGGGTCTGCTGGCTGTTAGTCTTGTCGCGTCTTTTCTCCAGCGTTTTACTTGTACATGACATGGCGGTCTCTTTTATCTATGCTACAAAAACACCCTGCAATATGCTGTTATTCAACACTAAAACGTACAATTGTACACCACCACCATCTCAGGTCACAAAACGGCAATGCTGCAGTATATTGCACATTATAAAGTACGCTTGCTTACATGAAGCCTGCCTGCACCATTCTTCCAACATGCTGAAAATAAATCAGAACCACCAATAAGCTAAACGAGCTATCTACTTCTATCCTATGGAATGCAACACACCACACTGCTTAGTCGTAGTGGAGGAGGGGTAGACAAAGATATGAGAAACACAAATAGACCTTGTGGATCTTCCAGCCAGTCTTGCCAAGATAAAGAAGCTCATCATATGAACAGAGAGAGAAGTCGTTGCTTATACGGATTTCTCGATATCACTTCTTTTCGCTTAATCAAGTCTCCGCCGCCAGCTGACTCATTCTATTTTCATGGATGTCACTTCTTTCATTCTATTGACACTTATAAGAAGTGGTTCGTTCTGTTTCGTGCTTGGCTATTGTTTCAAGCGTCGGTGCGGGGTCGCATTTTTCTTTTCGACTTTTATCTAAGTGTGATTTGAAGAAATTCACATGAGCTTCTTGCCAGACAATGTCTCAGTTTCTTTCTTACAAGTGGAGTAGAGAGAGCAAAAGGTGTTTTCCAAGTCACGATATTTTTTTATCTTATGCAAGTCCCGAAGCTCAAGAAGGCAGGCACAGCACAACCCTAATCCTAACATGTAGCCCCTTCTAGGGTTCTAAACAACCCCTACTAATGTACAAAACCGGCCCTTTAAATATAGAGGCAATCAATAAGAAAAAAAAAAAAAAAGAAATGATAAAAGAAATGATAAAAGAAATGATAAAAGAAATTATAAAAGAAATGATAAAGAGAAAAAGAAGAAATACGTAGTAAATACTCTCAGACCGCAAAACAAGGGTCTCAACCTCAAAATCTGGTCATCAGGCCAACAGAGAACGCCAAACCAGACATGGGGCCCTGCCAGCTTTTCGGCCCGGTGAGGCTGAAAAGAAATAGAGTCGAGCAAAAACTGGGGAAAGCTAAAAAGAGAAGCACAGGCGAGGCTGTCAAAACATGCACCAAGTATACTAAGACGTTATTGATACAAAACAATGGGGGGAGGGAAAAGCACGGACGGGTGGAAACAGCGATGATTTGCTACTTTGAAAAAAGTCAAAGGAGGGAAGTTGGGTTGAACTCTATAAACGTACAATAAACTGGACAAAGCAGCCTCGTTCTATGGATATATGTGGAAGATAAAGAAAAACTCTACGTTGAGGCAAGAGAAAAATGAGTTACAATGATGAAGAAATTCAGCAGAGAAAAAGAAAATGTAAGCATATAAAACGCAGGCAAAAAGAAAAGAAAGCTCAATGTAAAAAGTTCCAGGAATAAGCAAAAAAAGAAAAACGACAAAAGCCAAGACCATCCTCCGGGATACCTTGATGTAATAGTTAAATAACGCCGCCCATAAAACCGCAAAAAAGAAAACCACAAAAAAAACAGAGAAAACCTTTGCCTACAGCCAAAAGCCTCCCCCGCGTAAACGAAGAAGTAGAGATTTCCCAAGTACATGAAATAAACAGTAGAACAATGAAGTAAAAAACGCCTTCCCCAGGAAAAAAAAAAAAACAAGAAAAAACAAGAAAAAAAGCATGTAGTGATAGAAAAAAGAATAAAATACAGCAGGAGAAGAGAAAGACAGGTCTAAAAACAGGGCACAACAGGCCAAGAGGGGGGGGGGATCAAGCAGAAATGGCCAAAAAAAAATACAAAACACCGCTATGATGAAAACTGAAAAACACTCAACGTCCGCTTACATCTCACCGCCAAACTGCGGTCCTCCGTGCGGCCCCCGCATACCCGACGATTGCTGTCCCGGAAACACTCCCGAGGACGTCTCGCCAAACAGCTCACGCACCGGCAAAAGGTTATTATGCGGCGTGTGTGACGGTACGGGAAGCTTACGCTGCGACGCATCAGGCCGGTTGATGATATCAATGAGCGAGACACCAGACTTGCGCATCTGCACGCCACCCGCACCCGCCGCACCGCTCGCGCCGTGCATGCCACCCGCTGCTGCCGGGTTGGCTGCGCTAAGGGCCGCGCTCATGGGGTCCTGCATAGGCTCCAATGGCGGCAGCGCCGGAGTAGGCTGCGTCAGCGACAGGTTGCGAATAGCCGGCAGCTGATTGACCTGGGAATCGAGCATCTGGTAGGGGCGCATGCGCGGCGACTGGGCGGGAGTAGCGATGGGGGTGTGGTCGGGCGTGGGCGACAGCGAGTCATGCGATAGAGTGGGCGACGACGGCGCAGTGCTATTGGGCGAGTTGGGGCGCGATCTCTTGGACTGGCGGTAGGCAAGACGACCGTAGTGGTCATCGTGGTGTTCATCGTGCGCGTGCGACCGTGACATGTGGTACGGTGCCAGGCCGATGCTAGACGGCACGTTTCCGGACGACATGTGGCTGTGGTGGCCATGAGAATGGTTAAGGCCATGGCCGTGCGAGTAGCTGTGGTTATGGCTGTGGCTGTGGCCCAGACCAAAGCTGGGGTTTGACCGGCCCGACAGGTTGTTGTTGTGTGCAAAAAAGGTGTTGCGCGTGGCGCTGTTGCCGCCCATCATGCCGTACAAGTTGCTCGTAGAGCTGCTAGTCTGCAGAGGCGCCTCGCGCTCGGCTTGGTTGGCAGCTGCGCGCGCCAACATCGACATGTCCAGGTGCGACGCCGAGCTGGTGATGCCGCCACGGTTGTAGGGATTCAAGGGTGAAGAGTACTGGGCCAGCATAGAGACGTGGTGAGGCGGTGACACATTGGGAGACACCATGGCCGAGCCGGGAGCCGATCTAATGGCGCGCGGGGCGGGAGGAGGCATCATGCCGTCGTTGTTCTGGGGACTTTGTTGCTGCTGCTGTTGCTGCTGCTGCTGCTGCTGCTGCTGCTGAGCCTGCTGTTGTTGCTGCTGTTGTTGCTGTTGCTGCTGCTGCTGCTGCTGCTGCTGCTGCTGGTGTTGCTGAGCCTTGAGAGTTCGTCTTGAGTTGGGATTGTTGTGGATTCTGGTGTGGCGCGTTAACTCATCAGACCGCGAGAATCGCTTGCTGCAGCCCGGGTGGGCACAGGCATGCGGCTTCTCGCCTGTGTGGGTGCGGATATGGCGGGTCTGGTGCTCCAGACGGTGGAAGGCCTTGTCACACATGGTGCACTTGTATGGCCGGGGCAGCTCGCTGGTGACGGAGCTGGAGGTAGACTGAACAGCAGAAGAAGCCGAGCCTTCAGCCGTCTTGGAAGCGGCGTTGGCGGCCTGAGCCAGCGGGCCGTTGGCCTTGAGCAACGACGAAAGGGAGCTGTTGGACGACATGTCGGACAGCGGCGTGGAAGCGCCCGAGTTGTTGGCAGAAGAAGAAGAAGAAGAAGAGCCCGAGTTGGACGGGTGCAGTAGATTGGCAAAATCCACTGCGGATGAGGTTCGTTTCATGTGATTGATTGGGAGCAACTAATCGCGGAGAGCGAGGAAGGAGTCCAAAGCCAGCGATGCCTCTGGAGTAGAGCGTTCGGTGGCGGAGAAGAAGTAGTCAAAGAGGAGCGACAGAATATATAATCAGTCACCTACTGGTATGTGAGGGTAACAGTGTGTTGGTTAGAGAGAGAGAGAGAGAGAGAGAGAGAGAGAGAGGGGGGGAGAAAGAGAAAGAGAAAGGGGAGAAAAATGAAGTCAGACGATTCACAGATAGACTGATAAAGATGATGGAGCAAGAAAATCCAAGGCGTAGCCAAAGGAAAAGACGGCAATATATGTTGATGTTGAGTTGATGAAGTGGAGAGAAGAAACAGGAAAGAGAAGAGAACAAAACACCGGCGCTGTGAGGATGACAACGACGGGACTTCTGGCTTTAAGTATAAAATGGCGGCGGGCAATGATAAAAGAGAGAACAAAAAAAGAAATAATAAAAAGAAGAAAAAAAAAACCCCGACGTGGGTAGAAAGGAAAAGAAACGATTAATAGAGAGAAAAGAAAGAAAAAAAAGAAAGAAAAAAAAAAAGAAAAAGAAAAAAGAAAAAAAAAAATACCAGGAGGACGAAGGAAGCAGGAAAAGAAACTGACGAAATAAAATCGAAAAATTCGGTGCGCAACAAGGATGTGGATGCAATGCAAGGCCCAGCCAGGTCCCTCTTTTGCGCTTTCCCTTCTTTTTGCGCTCTTGCTGTTTGCCTTCCTGGCCTCTTGCCTTGCCTTGCCTTGCCTTGCGGTGCGCTTTCTCTTCTTACTCTAGGCTCTTTGGCTGACACTTCCATTCTTGTACCGCTGTTCCTGCTCTTGTCGGTCTTTTGAATCTTTCAAAGCTCTTCCCCCAAGCCCGTCACCGCCAGTGCAATATTCCTCTCATTCTCGACCTCTATAGTTTGTGCTGTGTACGTAGTATATTCTTGCTTGCTTGCTTGCTTGCTTGCTTGCTTGCTTGCTTGCTTGCTTGCTTGCTTGCTTGCTTGCTTGCTTTCTTGTTTGCTTGCTTGCTTTCTTCCTCTGCTTTCCCCCTCTTAACCTCTGCTGTAAGCTCGCTGCAAGGAAGCCACAAAAGAACAAGGCAAACAGAACAAAAACACTCAGCAAGCGTCATTGATTAATTGCCCAGATTTAATCCCCACGCTTTCTCAACCCATGCCCCCTCCTCCTCCTCCCCCCCCCATTAGCCAGTCCCATTTACTACGCTCACACCCTTAAGAGCCCCTCTCCATCCTCTGGGCTAACAACTTAGCGCTACAGGGGTCCTTGGTGTGTCGCTAGCAGTAGTACCTGCCTGGGCTTTCGTGTCTTCTTTCTTCTCTTGCATCCAAAAACTCATAACCGACGATCGGCCTGTCTTTATCTCCAGCAACAAAAGGAAGACCACTGACGCAAAGGATGAGAGGAGATTCACAGTATGAGGGGCGTGGCTACTTTCTTTTTCCTAAGAATGTGGGGAGAGTAGTTGTGTTTATTTTGGCTCTTGTCCTGTATAAAATGGGGTATCTCGGTGAAACAAGCCCCACAGCTTGCTTTTGCCTACTTTGCCTTGCTTTTTTTTTTTTTTCTTTCTTTCTTTCTAGCCTGCTAGTAGACAGTCTCAGAAACAGCAGCGCCTAGAGCCCCAAAATTTACAGCAATGCAAACTTTGTCTTTGAGTACCTCCCCAAGTACCGGAGTACCTCCCTAAGTCATGTATTGTCCCTGCAGTCAAGTTGTTTTCTCCTTGGTATTTTCTCCCTCTCCTTCTCGTCGTCATTCGTTGTAGTGCGGTGCTATTGCGCCTTAATACTATATGATAGAATTTGTACTTACACAGCATAGTTTGCACATGTGAATACAGATCTTTACTTTGTACGCTAGGCAGCCACCGAAACATGAACAAGTACTGGTTGAGAATCATGTTACTACTAGTAGTAGCACTTTTAGTATCGCTCATTCACAATAGAACTGCCTCTTTCTACAAATAAATTGACAATTGCTTATTCAAACTCACGATGCCTCCATTCTTAGCCTATAGGGTATGGTGTGGGGAAGCAGGGCAGAAAGAGTGAGAGAAGAGGGAAGAATAACACGCGTAAAGTCGCTTTTTTCCACTTTCCATTTCCACCCTAGACCAGACTGGCTCTTTCACTTATTATTGTTGGCTAAGCCTGAAAGTAGCTGAGCCTGAAAGTAGGCAAGCTCTAGCTGTGTTTTTTGGCTAGTTAGTAAGCATTTTAGGCAACAGCTTAGCCTATAACATACTATCATAGTCTTGCTATAATAGCCATATTCTGCTAGTTATTGAGAAAGCCTTTTAAACAAACCCTAAAGGCTTCCAGCTTGTGACTTCTTATTATGTCCCTCTTTTCAAATATCTTGTCTACTTATATCTTATTAATCATTTATTGCAGGCGAAAATAAAAACCACATGAGTCCATCCTATCTTCAACATCCCGTGGTCAGCCGTTCTACCTATCAGCTATCAGCTGCCACCATTTTTTTTCTTTTGGCTTTCCAGGGTTCTTTTGTTGATCAGCCGTGCCAAAATTAACGTAGCTTCCTTGGCCAGCAGGCTTTTTTTTTTGTGGCTTTTTCGTTGCTCGCCGCGTTCACATGGACAAAAGACGTTGGAGCAAGAACATCGGGCTGAAGCAAAAAGGCATAAGTATAATGGCCTTTTGTAGAAAATCAAATCAATGCCGCGTTGTGCAGCTTGCAGAGTTTGAAGTTGGATTTTGGGGAGCCTTTGTCTTTATGCCTTCTCTTTTGTTGCACGGCAGATACGGTACGGCCAGCTGCGTGGAAGTTGGTGTAGGGAACTTGTGTTCTGCTCTCGGTAAAAGAAGGTTATCCGATCCGGTAGCTGTTGATGTGAAATCATTGCAAGAGTGTAACTTTACAATCAGGCATATAAGTCTGTTAGGGTTAACACCCTGCGGTAAGCTCTCTAAAAAAAAAACGAGGCGATTTTCTTACCCCAACTACGCTCCCAGCCAATGACCAAACGCAAAACGGTCTTCACATGACAATGCCGGAAACCAAGCGAGCTTTATATTAAACAACAAAATCCATAGCCCGTTCGCCTTGCTCAAGTGCAACGCCCGTTTTGATAAGGGTCATGCAGGAAAACGGTTCAACTTCTTGTCCCGCCCTGCCTCTGGCTTTGCAATTTCTCATTTCACTTGCTTTTCATGCTGTGCATCGTGACAAGATTTGAGCCCAGAAGGGGAGGGAGGCAAAAAAAAAAAACAGAAGCAACAAAATGTAGAAAAAGAAAGAAGGGCTCATTGTGTGTTAAGGCCAAGTAAAGTGTATGTTATGCGTGTCTTGACCTGATGTTTTCCTCTTCAAACAGAGCCAGGTCAGGCCTCTCGTTTCTTTTGTTTCCTTGTGAATTTCCGATTTTTGACTCGCTTTGCCTTGTGTCCATGTTTTGCTTCAGCAGGTAACATAGCCTCCAGGCGGATGCAAATGCATAGCTGGGCTCATATTTCTTTCAATCTGGTTTTGCGTTTCATCGCCATGGCAGACGAGGCTAACACGAGCATATGCTGAGCCCTCTTTTTTTTTTTTTTTTTTTTTTTTTTGGCACTTGTTGGACGACTTTGGTGAGAGGAAAGGAAAAGAATAAAAAGTGGGGGGGGGGAGAGTTAGCTGTCACTCTAAAAGAAAGAAAAAAAAAACAGTCGCCAAACAAAAAAAAATACAAAAAAAAAATACAAAACAGCAGCGGTTCAGCCAATAAAACCCGCAGAGCCTCCTCGTGCCGGATCACCGAGCCGAGCATTCTTATCCTTTCTCACTTTCACTTCCTCCTCGACAAAAAAAAAAAAAGCCTTGGCGGGGGGAGTGGTGGCTTTGACCAGAACGGACAACAGTCCTAGTACAGGTAGCACGGCAAAAAAGAAGTCAGAAAAAGAAAGTCGACAGAATCAGCGGAGCTTTGATCACTCACTGGCTAGACATTCCAAGGCCCATTTGCCGCCGCCGCTTGCTTATCTGACCCTGACCGCCTTGCTGTAGTTACTGTAGTAGCAACCTGGTAAAGTAAGTACTAAGTCTGTCTGCCTATTCGTCACTCAGCACAGAGTACCCAATAAATCTTTCCTTTGTCAAAGCTTGCTTCTCCGCATTCTTTGGGCCAACCCATAAACCCGGCTTTATTACATTATTGGAACTATTTTTCGCGGCTACATCATTATCGCATGTAATCAAACAAGAAAAAATGGCAATAAAAATCAGGAAATAAAAAAAGTGCGCTTTGGAAAAATTAGACCGCCGAGAATTTAGCCATAGGACGCTCGACAAAGAGAAATAGAAGCAATCATGTCTTGGATTTTGAGTCTTCCCCGGAAATGCCATTTTGTTAGTTTCATCCTCTAGCTAAATTCTTTTGGCTCAGCTACAGAGTGGATTGTCGGAGTTGCCTTGTGTGGATGTGTGTTAATGTATGTTAGTTTAGCGCCATAGCCTATCAGCAGAGCCCAAAAACTTGGCTACCAAGAAAATGGCAATGGATGGTGGCAAAATAAAAAAAACAAAAAGACGAAGGAGAAATCCGATTGTGGCTTATGTAGTGAGTAGTAGAAAACGAATGCACATATTTCCAAAGGAAAATAAAGTAAGATGAAGAAAAAAAAAAAAGTCTCCCAGAGCCGCGTCATTAGACACATCTGTTTAGCGCTGCAGAGATTTGCGGGAAGAGCTGGTATTTTTATGATGCGTCACAAGAAGAAGCAAAGAATAAAGTGCAAGAGCAGCGAATGCAACAATGAAATATTTGGAAAGGGAAGCCGAGAGAGCATGTAAACCAATGGCGATTAAATTTGAGTGGTTAGTAATTTCTTGTATCATGAACATCAAAGTTAGCGAGCTAAGCCAGCTGTATATTGTTTTCCCTTCCCCGGATTTACTCTTGAGCCAGAGACAAAAAGCCAGAGCAAGCGCTGTAAAAATTGCACAGATACCCCAACAATTCGACCTTGGGTTTTAAATTTTTTTTTTTTTAAAAATTCTGGGGGATTTAGCGGGGAAGTTTTACGCTAAGGCGCAATTTAGAGAACCCATTTTTTCACGTGCCATTGAATCACTTCAACTTCATTATCGCATCAGCTCCAACCCGAATCAAGAATGCAATTAGTACTCCGTAGAAATTAGTGAGAGAAAAGTTAGCTGAGATCTTAACCGGGACTAACAATTGTGCGGCAAAACATGCTGAACAGTCTTTGCATTAGTTCCTGGGCTGCCGTGCAATACCGTTAAAAGGATACAAAACATCATGTCGCACCGAATGTGGCAAGGCCAAACGCCCGCATCTCACCATCACCGACCGCAGACGAGCTGATGGGAGACGTGTGTATTTTCTCCATTTTCGATTCTTTTCTCCTCTGGCCAGGCGCTCTCCCGGCTTGAGGGTTGGGCGACCAGGCTTGGTTTGCTAGAGGACAACCTCGGCTACGATTTATGCTGAGCTTCCGTATAGCCAGCGGCTTACATATCGGCAGGTCTCGTTTGTAATTTGCTCCAGCGGAGTCTGTGTGGTATGGATCAAAGGCAATGCGCAACGGCGATAAACTGCAGTAGAGAAGCGTGTTCATATCCACCCTACTCCTGTTGGCCAAGACCGGAAGCACTGTACAGACTTGACAGACAAAATATATGCTAGATAAACAAGTCGACCTGGGTAACACGGCACAACACGCATGGCCAAATACATCGCAAAGGCCTAGAACAACCTTGATAACAAAGACCACCGCTACTACTACCAGCAAAAGAAAATCCAAGGGTCGTAATAAATAACGAGATACAAAAAAGAGGGGAATCCATGTTTCACGCAGCGGCTGCGCCTGCACTGCAGCGTCCAAGCCAGGAAATCAGAAGCAAGCAATGAAAACAGGCAAAAGGGAAGAAGACGAAGAACGCCTAGGCTATACAAGCCATGTTGTATTAAACCATGGTACTTGGGCACGAAGTAGGCGGGATATCCTATCCGGGAGATTCCCGCGCCGTAAAAAGCTTTGAACTTGAGCTGGCACAAGACCCAAGAAAGGGCTAACCTGGATGATAACGAATAATTTCAAAAGTTCGTCGTGCTATTTCTTTCATCTTCTTAATGATCCATGCTCTGCGCATGTGTCCTCAAGGAGTTGAGAAATTGATGTTGGAAAAAGGAAAAAAAAAAAAAAAAAAAAAAAAAAAAAAAAAAAAGAAAAAGAAAACTACAAAAAAAAAACACCTAAACAGTAGTGGCATATATAAAATTCAAGGTCACGCGGAGGGCGCAAGGACCATTGAATTATCAGTTCTTTCCATCAACGAAATTTCTGGGGTCGGTTCAGGGTCAGAAATCAAAAGCATTGCATTAACATCAGCTCACTTCTTAACCAGTGCTATGTTTATTCCTCTTCTGCCTTTTTTTGCGGCTAAAAACATCCACCCGCCGTACTTTTTACATTCATCCGCCCAGATATTTACTTGTACTACACCGTACTAGCATATAAGAGAGAGGCTCTTTTTATCCCACGATGCTGGCAAAAGTAAAGTAGAGACGATTTCGAGGGCAGGGAAATGATGACGCCGCATTTTCGCTGTTTACTTTGCATTTTTTTTTTCTCTGGTTTTATTGATTTACCTAAATAGAAACTTTGCTTTTTTCTTTCTTTTTTTCCTTTTTTTTTTTTTTTTTTTTTTTTTTTTTTCTCACTAACACAACAGAAGCAAAAAGGAAATACTTATCGTGCATGCCATTGCATTGCATTTGCCCAAATTCGTGCTTCTTGTTCGTTTGTCTTGCTTATCGGCCCGTTAAAACAGCAGGGCTATGCCATACTCTCCAACCCTAACGTGTCAACTTCCTCGGCAATTGCTCAAGTATTAATTGAAAAAGTACATTGGAGTTAATTTAATAAAGTAGTATCTGTGCTGGGCTTGTGGGCGCTCGCTGTAAGTACTTAACTTACTGTAGGTGTCAATAACCCAATTGGGAAGAAGCCGTCGCTCCGGTCCAATAAGAAGCCACCAGGGATGGGTTTCCTTATCTTATACCGCTTGGCTTGAGTACAATATTATAGTATTTCCTTTGAAAAGTTTGGCGATATGTCTACAAGAACAGATCCGAGCATCAACGAAACTGAGCCTTGATAAAACAAGGTCTTGCAAACGGCGATTATATTAGAGACTGTCTGCATATTTTGTGCCTTTCGTAAAAAAACAGGAACACTGAGATATAGTAGGTAAGTTGTTGGAGATTTCGGATTGTGATTTATAAAAATAATGTTCATCTGCGACAAAGCGGCGTCGTTTTTAGCTACAGCACAGTCTGCGGGGTGTTAAATCGCAACTGCGTATTAGCTTCCTTTTGTGATACAACGGTGGAAAGGACGAGGTGCGAAGTCGGTATCTACTCTGCAAGCGTTGGGTTTACGGTGTAGTAGGGAAAGTCTAGACTTTGAACCAAGTTGGCGGTAATGATTACTTCATATCCGCGTGGCCTGGGTGCTCTACGGAGTACTATGCCGTCTGCGGACACTACTCCGTACACACACTACATGCAACGGGACAAGATCAATGTTGCTAGAGACCCAGCCCGGATTATTCTCGTCTGGCCATGGTCAGTCGGCGGCAGGCAAGTCAAGATTACTGATTCACAGCTCTTGTCACATTTATCGTCATCTTGACACAGGGGCGTGTCCAAGTCTTTTTATATATTTTTTTATATGTTTTTATATTTTTTTATATTTTTTTATATTTTTTTATATTTTTTTATATTTTTTTATATTTTTTTATATTTTTTTATATTTTTTTATATTTTTTATGCATTAATATTCCCTGATTTCCATGTTGTGTTATCTTCGTGTCGGACAAGCGGGAAGAAGAAGAAGACGACGACGAACAAGAAAAGATGCGAGACAAAGAGACGACAAAGAAAAAAAAAAGAAAGAAAAAAAGAGAGAAATGCAATTTGTGGAAAGTGAATGAATGAGTGGCCCACGGGAGGGAGACAAGAATAGAATGAACAAGAAAGACACAGGGATGATGCGAAAGTAGCCGATTGCTGTCTTTTGTTGATTGATTGATTGATTGATTGATGGGTTGCCCCCTCCTTTTATTCTGGCTCTATCACCACCCCAGGCTTTTATCAGGCCCGCAGTTTCCGGGGTGTCATTAAATCCGGGGTGCCCCGTAAAACCCAACGCCTGGCTAAAATACAGTACGTTCTACTTTCAGAGGGGGGGGGGGTTTTCCAGTTTTTCCCCAGACCCTTTTCTTCTCCTCTTTTTCGCTCAAGGCTGGTTGATCTGATTTGTTCTGTCCCAACGTTTGCTGCAAGCCATCACAAGCCAGGAAAGCAGGTGTGAAGAAGAAGAAGAAGAACAAGAAGGGGAAGAAGAAGAACAAGAAGGGGAAGAAGAAGGGGAAGGTATTAACGGGTGTAGAGCGTGGGGGGGGGGGGGGGAGGTTAGTAAAAAGTGGAGGGTAAGATGCTGTGGAAAGAAGGAATAAGCAACGAGAAGGTGGTGTATCGCATTCAGGATATTGTAAGTACTACTTACTTGAGTCGAAAATGTTACAAGGAAATAAGTCTATATGGATATGGCTCTGGAAATATGCGCTATACACGGTTGGGCAATCTACCGGGCCGAATAGAAATATTACCAAATAGCTACCGTGTAAACTCAGCGAAATGCGCATGCGTCGAAAGGGAGTTTTCTGTGTTTGCTTGGAGGGTAGTTTTGAGCTCGTTGTCAGTAACCCCCTTCTCTTATTCTCAACCTTTCTATTTTTTTTTTGTCTTCTCTCATGTAAACCCACAAAGGCGGCACTTTTCGGTAGGTTTTTTTTTTTTTTTTTTTTTTTTTTTTTTTTTTTTTTTATATTCCCACACTCCAGAATTTGGACAGCAAAATCTCCTGAATACTGCAACAAAAGCCACCTCATGGCCCTTGCTTGTCCGCAGTTGTCTGCAAAAAAAAAAAAAAAAAAAAAAAAAAAAACGTAAATCCGGGGCCCCTTATTTCCTCCATTTTCTCCTCATATGTTTACTTCTTTGTGGTGAAAAGCTGCTTGCATTCGTTTGGGGCTGGCTGTAACCCCCATGGCAAAAAAAAGAAATATTAATTGTATTTTATATCAATTTGCTTGGCTATCTATTGAACAGCGACAAAACGCTCCCTTGCGTAATTCTTGTCCCCCGCAATTACCATGTTACCCCAATGTCTTCATTCTGTATATGTCCTTTACCGGGGATTGATAGCCAGGCCTAGTAGTATCACTGCCAGCATACTTGTACAGAGTTCACTCCTGTTTGTCACAGAGAGAGTGAGTCAAGTTTAACAATTGCATTCTTGTACAGGTATCATTTGCCAGGTGTAGCTGCCATCAACGTTACCTCCTTTCTTGTCTCTGATTCTCCTGCTTTGCTTTGTATAGATAGATATGCCCTTTCTCCCAAACAGCCAACTTGGAAAAGTGCATAACGGCAATCGCAGACACCGTACCTTCCGCCCGCAAGCCTCCACTTTCCTTTCGCCAGCCGCGTCTTGTAAGAAGTAGTAGTAGTAGTAGTAGTAGTATGTTGTCTCCACAACTCCACCCCACGACCGTGTTACCCAATACACAATCCAATATCGCAAACAGCAGCGGGTTGGCACCTTCTGTAGTTGTAATCTGTAATTGTAGTCACAACTGTACTAGTACTACTACTAGTAGTAGCTTCTCATTGCACTAGACCCCATAGTTGTGGCGTGATGCTCTCGCCATCCCCATATTTAGTGCATGGCGTTGTTTCCCTACCCACGCCGTTTTGTGCATATTTGATTTATGAATGTAGTACTGCTACTGTACGGAGTAGTAATTAGGCCACTTTTTTTTTTTTTTTTTTTTTTTTTTTTTTTTTTTTTTTTTTTTTTTT
>LKBB01000123.1:2162-76223 GCA_001513885.1 Thielaviopsis musarum
CCCCACGGGCGCCCGATCGGCTTAGTTGGGCATGTTATTGCTCTACAGTCTATACTTGATAGAGCGTTGAGAGGGGCTTGGCCTCACCCCATCTTTACTGTTGCTGTGCGTGTAGAAGAAATGCACAATATGTCTCTTGGGTGCCATGGCTTCACTGTACTCTTTTCCTCCCCCGCTTGCCGGCAGTCCGGTGTGCTATCCAGGCCGTAGAGTCCTGGTTTTAACTGGTCCGCCAAGTCGCATCCAAAACTCAGATGTGGTTTTTATGCAAGTAAGCCCTAGTTATTTCTCCACTTGTAGTGTAGAGTAGGCTATCAAGATAGTGGTCTTTCTTTCAGTTCTTCTCTTGCCGCCTCCCGCTTTATGATGATATCGGCCATGCGCAGTACCGGTTCGAGGGACTGACAAGGACACTTGCCCTGTCATGACTGGTCCCAAACCTCGCTTTGCAGGCTTACCAGCTAGCGGCTACTAAAAGGCAATAGTATCTGGTTTGTCCGTTAAACATGCTACTGTTAGCGGTATCAGTAGTAGTAATAAGTGAGATCATATCAGCTCAAAGAGGGGTCATTAAACGAACAGCACATCAAGTCCGCTGGAGCACATCATGGCTGCTGTCGACGTTATCATCTTATGACGGGCAGGGTTTGGTTTGTTTGTATGCTGTTTGCTATAGGCCATGCCCGCCAGCGTGAAGAGCAGTAAAAAAGAAAGGCCGAGATATCATTCTGATTCTGTACGAGGAATATAATTAGTACATGGGGTCATATTGCCTATAACTGAAAGTCTACTACGTACTGTAGTATTAAAGCCCAACTTGATAGTATTACTCCCGCAATAGCAAAAGACCCTCACGTATTCACCGTGAACGTTGGCTGCGGGTTATATTAGTCTTCATTCCTCAAATAACAAGCGAAGACTACGCAAGCTAAGTGTAAGTACTCAAGTAGTCTGTAGATTCGAAACGAGGACAACGGGGGCTAAATGTGGGTTAGGCTTTTTACGGAGTACATGATAATTGTCGTATTCTGTTATGATTTACTCCGTACACAGCAGACGTAACGAGCCATAGAATCTATAGGGATGGAGCAAGACACTTGGCAACGACAGAAGCAGCGACAGACAAACTGCTACTCAATCCCAGTAACCCTTTTCCGCTGCAGGCTCGGTTGACGGTCTTTTTTTTTTTGTCATTGCTATACTGCACTGCAACGGTTACATCGGGTATTGAATCTGGTCATTCCGTCCCTACACGTCATTATTCCCTCTGGCCCTCTATTTTAGGAAGTGTTTTTGCTACAGGATATCAAGTTGGCACCCGATAGTGGTTCGTGCTTGTTTTACGCTGACAGGACAAAGAGATGCAAAAATGTGAATTGTCTTCATTTGCCATATTCTATAGCCGACCTACCCAATGACCATAGCCTTTTACTTTTCTGAATCACAGATCCTCAGCCACTCACCAGAAGAGAAGTTAGTGCAGGGCAAAGCCCGGAAACAAAGTTATCCCGCATCGCGAGATTTACATCCATCATGTCTGTTCCCCTTCCTCGGCACTGCTGCGTTGTCGTCTTCGGATTGGCTAGTGGACAAAGATCAAACTTACACTTGCTCTTTTCGTTTGGTGGTTGACAGCGAAGACATACACTAACTGACAGCGGCACGGCGCCGGTTTATCGTGACATTGAATACTGGGTTTAGGCCCTAAGGGTATAATTTGGTAGGCAATGTGGTCCGTTGCCCCTCAAATTGGGCTGGTATAAGTTGGTTACTGCTAGCCAGTCACAGCCGTAGCCTCGTTTTCCGGCCGCTGGGCTAGAACTGTGGTCTGAGTTTAGGGTTGCTTTTCTCAAGAGATTGTATAGGTAGGCTACAGGCAATGAGGGGTAAGCAAGCACTACAGGTCAGCAACTACTGCGTGCATAGTAGAAAATAGAAAGATGGGAGTCTGTTTCGAGTCCAACGTACACCGTAGGTAATTACAGAAGGGGGGACAGGACTACAGCTAGTAAGTGAAGAAAAACATAGAGACTTTTTTTTTTTTTTTTCGAGTATCCCGTCGCTGATTGACGCGTTAGGAAAAAATAATAGTTTGTGATCATTTTATTCCCAAAACCCATTGACCCAAAAGAGAAAAAAAATACTACAGAAAAGAAAAAAAGAAATATAAACAACAAAAAAACTGATGCACAAGCAAGGTTTCAATCCACATTTTCCGTCAAGCCCCTCCAATCAAAGCCAACCACGTCGTCCACGCACCCTCCACCTTTAAGTCAAGGGTACTAACTGAGATACCAAATGAGTGCTGCTACTTACTTAGTACAAATGCTCTGTAGTAGTAGTAGTAGTAATACTCACTTTGGAGTTGTCTTGTCTTTGTTCGGTTGTTAAATCTCAGTACTACGGAGTACTAGTAGAAGGAGGCATTGTATATTGTGCCAACCCACTAAGAACCCTTCCCACGATTTGTCTGTACAGAGTAATGTCTCTGCGCACTGAGCTGCGTCTTTTCTCCCAAGTGTCTCTTAAGTGTGTGCGTATGTATGAATGAACCATACTTTCCTGCGTTTGTTTCTTTCTTTCTGCTTTGCAACGCCTTCCATTAGTACTAATTCGTGCTCAGCCCGCTGCAAAAGCGTCCCGCCTGCTTCTATACTGCATGCTGTCTCTAAGTATTTACCGATTCCAAACCCACAGCTCCACACTCTGCGCCATTCTTGGTGGTTTTCTTGGTGCTACTACTACTACTACTACTTCTACTACTACTTCTACCAAGTTGATGCTATAATATCTGGCCTTCTTCTACTCTGACCCATCTGACTATCTGACTGCGGAGTATCGCGCTTGGAGTCTGGACTACGATTACAGTACATAGTACGATTACCTACCGATGGCTGATACATATCAGACATATCAGCAACTCAGTACATGAAATCATGGCGGACTTCTCACTGGCGAAAGCCTTATTTTTCGTTCATGATTCTCCAGCTTGAAATCCTCACCAATGTGAGGGTTTTCCGGGTGATGTTTGGGTAATACACAAGCCGCCAGTGTAGGATACAGATGGAACTTGCGAGCCATTCTACCAACCTCATAAAAACACCGGTGCAAACAATCGTAAACGGATAAGCAGGTGACACTTGTGGCATCAATGCTAATATCAAGACTCCCAAATGTATGGCGTGGCTAGCTTAGTGACTTTTGCATGCGGCCATATCACGAAGCCACTTTGATCCTAAACACTACGAGTAGCAATTCTGCTAATGATCTCTTAACATCATCTACAGTGTAGTGTTCCTTCGTTCAGGCCTAACGGCCATCTGCCGAATTAGTTAGCTTCTTAGTCTCGGCCCTTTTCTCTTGATTATCGCTGTCTTCCCGGCCGTAGTTCAAGATACATACGTAGCACTTTGCCATCGATGGTTGTTCTGGCCCTATACGGAATATGCATGTTAGCATATACATAGTACTACTGCGTACTAATACCCCTCATCCTTCTCCCCCCATATTGCGCTATTTCTTCGTTCTGCCGCTACCGCTGCCGCTACCGCTGCAAGCTGCAGCTTCGTTGACGCCCAAAGGAAAGGATGTTTATTAGGGCCAAATGCAAGGAGAGGACAATGGGTCTTGACGGGCACCGAAGCCTAAATCAAACCTCCCTGCGCACTCCCCCCGCTGCATGTCTAAAGCTATACATCATATAACCCCACCAAGTTGGGATGTGCTACTTATCGGTGTGCATATGCTTGTTCTGTATCTCGGCCCGGCATCCACAAATAAAGGAGAGGAGAGGAGATGATAGAGAAGGTGAGTACAAGTACTGTACGGAGTACAGTAAGAACAGAACAAAACCTCCCCCGCTAAAAGGAGACAGGCGAGTCTAGATGATCTGATACGCCCCTCGTCAAAATCGCGCCCCCTGCGAGAACAACGATGTGCAGCTTACCCGATGTTTTTACAGCAAAAGTTAGTAGTACGGAGTACTGTAATGTGTACGGAATAGGTATACTATGCAGTACGGAGTAGTAGAGAAAGCGAACTGCTGATTTGATGTGCGGCAGGCCACAGACTCGGGCTACCACATCAGCAGTTTTTACGGGACCCCCCTTCACCCTTCTTGGGGGTACTATTTGTTTGGCTGACGGCAACCTCATGTAGTGATCTGTCAGGACGTAAGCACCAGCTGTGTTCACTGGCACTGTATAGCTTCCGTGAGATATTGGGAGAGAGTGGAGGTGGCAAAGACTGGCCAAGGAGAGCAGAGTGAGACGTTAGAAGAGCTGGACGAAAGAACTTGTTGAAGCCAGAAGCCAGTCTGAAAGTACGAAACGAAACTAGAGACAAGCTGTAGTGGCCTGCTGAAGAAGATACAAGCGCAGAGTGGCGAAAGGATGGTTTAGTTGGCATCAGTATTACTTTGTACATTCATCATCCTCGGGTCGGTCGTCCCTTTTCTTGTTGCCACCGATCAACACGAGATACAGCACAGTATATTGGCTCACTTAGCTCCGTCTTTCACAGTACGAAGTTTCTTTTAGCAAGTCCTCTAAGAAAAAGAGAAGACTTACTCACTCGTACGCAGTACTACGCAGAAATGGGTGGCCGCCACCACTGTAACCGATAAGCCATCACTTGGCCACGCACTGCCCTCCTTTTTCTTTCTCTTCTTTTTTTTCTTTTTTTCTTTTTGGTTTCCGCATCTGTATCGGAGCTACTGTTGATTTTACTGAGCCCCCCCTTGTCTTCTTAAGCCTTGTGCCAGGTTCTTACTAGTTCCCAATAGGCCTCTTTGTTTTGGTTTATCTTGTTTTGTTTTTGCTCAGGTCTGTGGTCTGCAGGCCCAACTTCACTCCCGTATCTACATTGCATACGCATTACATTGCATGACATTGCATTACATTGCAGCAGTATAGTAGCAGTAGCAGCTACTACTACTAGGAGTAGTATTAATAGTTTGTCTAGAGCTCGTTGAGAGACAGTTATCGACACGGCACGCGGCAAAAGTCTCTGTTTTCTTTCTTTTTTCTTGATCCCAAAAAAAGGTTGGTGAGAGGGCGAGGTGAGGGGCGAGACATGTCAAGAAAAAGAAAACAAAGGGACTTGTGCTGGCAGGTCACGAGTGGAGATGATGAAATGCCACGGCACGCACAAAGAAGGAGAAGAAGAAGGAGAAGGGGTTCTCTCCTTGACGACAGAGATGGATAGAGAGAAGAAACAAAGACTGCAGTAAATTTATGCAATGTAGAAAGCTGGCTGCAGAGCCTAACCAAGCGAGTGAGCAAAGAAGAGACGAAAGAATATATGATGTGAGGCCGCATATATTGACGGGGGGAGGAGGGAACGGGCTTTGGTGAAAGAGAGCCTTGCATTAACATGACATTACTTCATTCACCTGCAAGACATACTTTGAGTCTCTGTCTACACTGCTACCAGGCTTCTAATTCCCAGTGCTCAGCGCGCCCGCTGTCTGTCCTTGAGACAAGTGCCCCAACGGCCCGTCAGTGAGGACGGACAGTGCTCTGGTCTGGGTTGACTGGGCTGCGCCATGTCAGGGCCAGCTTGAATGCAGTGCAGTGCAATGCAGTGCAGTGCAGTACGTTGGGCACACATTAATGGGACGGAACAGGTGTGTTGTGAGGGAGTTCCGTTGTGGAGGGGGGGGGGGGATTTAGGACCAAGGGAACAGGTTTTTCTACTTGGGAAAAAGTACTGCAAGACAAAACAGCGGCATAGTCTGGGTACGGCAGTCTACTCGGGTTTGCATTACGCACACGCAGGCAATATAGAGGCGCATATGAGTATGCATACAGCGGCATCTGTGCATATAGTACAGAGGACAGATGCAGCGAGCAGTAGTACTTAAGTAAGTACATATGTGCTTAAGAGCTTACTGTAGGCACAAGCACAACAACAAGGCCAGGCCAAGCCAAGCTGCAGGTCGACGTAACTAAGTACTACTCCGTACATAGAGAATATGCAGTATGTTCATAAATCCATGAAAGAATATGCAATGCCATCACTTTAGGCCTGCATCGCGCTGGACTTCCTTGTCTGCTTCTTCCTACTCCTCTAAGTGACTTCCTTGCAAGTATTCTCAGACAGACAGACAGACAAAGAGTCCCTTGGTCTTCGCAGCAAATCCTTCTGTCGACCGATATGCAGGAGTTTCTTTTGTTTCTTAGACAGCCTGTCCTTGCTCGTAGGAAGACGGATGAAAAGAAAAGAGGCAGAGAATAACAAGAGAACCTGGAGATAAAGGATAGTGAAAAAAAAAAAAAAATTGTCAGCTATTTTCTACTACTGTTACGTTTATAGAAGGTCCGGCGATTCTCTACAATAAGTTCGGTTCTGCTCCGTAGTATTTCTACAGAAAAATAAAAATAAAGAAAAATAAAGCACAAGTCGTTTGGCACTTGTATGTAATGTCGTCATCTGATTGGTCCATCAACGACCCTGGATTTTCTTGTTTTTCTTTTTCTTGATTTATTCGGTATTTCCCAGGATTCTTTTAGTACGTACTACTTAATACTGCACCATTATTTTTACGCTATGCATTTTCTTTTGTTTACTTTTTCTTTTGCTTCTCTGCTTTGTTCACCGCCATTTCCACACATTATGCATTCTCACTAACACCACTTTCTCCGCATCCTTCCAGACGAACAAGTTCGGTTTTGTTTACTTTTTCTCATGTCTGCTATGCTTTGCCGTCGTTCTTCTCTATTTTGCCTCTTTTATCGAGGTGAAGGAGTATTGTGTACTTGAATGCTACACAATATTTGGGCTGGCTGCTTGTACTCTATACCTGACGTGTTACCACACAGTATGTACGACTGACCATTTTGCCAAAATAGAACTATTCAAGTTTAACAAGGGCCCTAAAGCCGATGGCGCGGGATCCGAAACAAAATACGGCAGACAACTCAGGCTGTCCAGGCGAACAAAGTCGGTATTAACTTTGTTTCGTTGAGACTATCGTCACTGGGAAAATATATATATATATATATATATATATAAAATAAAAAATACAGAAAATACAGAAAAAGAAAGAGGGGCATGTCTTCCTCCATCTCCAGAAAAAGGCCCTTGAAAGTAGTATTTTCACTTGGCTATGGGGCTGAATGGTCGACCAACCGGGAACCCAAAAATACGGAGGCTGGGGAGGAGCCACTATACTGTACAGAGTTTGCAAGCACTGAATAAGTACTAGTAGTAAGTAGTACTTACATGGAGAACTTGTACGCACGTAAACAAACCTGATCGAGGCAAAGCAATAGTACCACATTGCTCTGAGTACATATGATACTTTGATTTCTTTGTGTCAAAACAGGTTTTCCAGCTTGCCGTTGTCGGTACAGGACAGTTATCGCCGAGAATTAGAGGCTTGACTTTGTCTTTGCCTCTGTTTTCTTCTTGTAACAATCTACTTGGCTCTTGGCTGTGGCTGTCATTATCAGGTCATTGTGAATCGGGGTGACTTGAGCCAGAAAGACTGCACCTCGAAGCACTTGTAAAAATAACAAGACAAGGTAAACCCACAGCATCACCGCGCGGAAAGCCTCCCCGGGGCAACACACAACAGGCTTTTTTTATTGTATTTTTCTTTTCTTTATCCAAAATGACTGAAAAATCAAGATAAAGAAAAAAAACAAAAAAGAAAAAAAAGAAAAAAAAAGAAAAAAAAAGAAAAAAAAAAGAAAAAAAAGAAAAAAAAAGAAAAAAAAAAAAAAAAAAAAAAAAAAAAAAGAAAAAAAAAGAAAAAAAAAAGAAAAAAAAATGCCAACGCATAAAATGCACCCACGTAACCAGCTCATCGAACAAACAAACGACAAAGCGGGTGAAAAAGAGAGAAAACAAGACAAGAAGAGGGGGGGAAGCCGACAAAGTGGGGAGGGGGAGGGGGTACAATACGGAGTAGAAGAGACAGAGATCAAGACCGAGATAAAGGAATAACTCTTGAACCGAGCAGTGCGAGTCTAGTGTAGCGTTAGCTTACATGTAGTAGTTGGGTGGTCCGGGTCAGCCATGATACGGGGAGGGGCGTCTGCAGGACTCGCTCTTTCTGGCCTTTAGACTCTACTCTAGACTGCAGGAATACGATACAGTAGGCCGCTGGCGAAGCGGAGACTTGTGCTTTCCGCACTGTACTTGGCCTTGAAACAGAAAATACTGACAAGCCTCTCTCTAGTCCTTCTCGCCCGGACGCCCCGGTCGGTCTGTCCCTTCTCTACTAGCGGCCTTCGTGGGTCCACCCCAATCCCATAGTATCGTATCGTTGCATCGTTTCACCGAGCCTGACCTGACTTGACCCTGAAGCCTAACAAGACTACGGAGTACTAGTACTAGTAGCAGTAACTATTTCGTTTTTTTTTTTTTTGGAGCCTGAAGCCAAGGAAGCAGGATAAAACGAAGCAGGAATCGATTGATCGCGCCCGTTGATTCAGGACGGCGAAAGGCCGAGCCGAGGTCTTTTTTGGTCATGTATATACAACCCTAAGGGTTTACTAGAGATGGATGATGCGGCCGTAAAAGACGCAGAGGTTGTAGAGGACTAGAGGAACTTGGCAGCAAAAGACTTGCCGGGTTAGCACGTAACACACTTCCACTACAAACAACACATAGACAAAGTACGCACACACAAAGCACACACACAAAGTCGCAGCGCAAGACAGCGCTCGCAAAGCCGGTAAACGCCAGATCTCCAAGATAGCATTCAGCGGCGCAGTGTCTTTTCCAATTCTTTTTTTGTTTTGCTTTGGTGGCACTGCATGTGGTGGTGGTTCTTTGCTAAGGGAGGGGGAGTGACTCGTTGTCGTTAAAAGAAAAATTGGCGCTGAGCAGGTTGTTGTGCGACGTAGGATATATTGGCGCAAGGAAAAAAAAAAAAAAGAAAAGGCTCGTATCAGCCTTTCCACACGGGTGATTGCTTCCGTTTGGTGTCTGAGGTCGACTGGAGTGGACTAGAGAAGACTGGAAAGGGCTGTACTAGGCTGGACTTGAGGATGTTGGCAGCTAAGTCTTGTGATCGGTACCAGCCAGCGTGAGAGATACACGGCCACTCAGTCTCCTCTGCTGTACCTCTTGAAGCGCAGATGCGTTCGTGTACAAACCCAGCCCGTAAACACTTGCCCCTCACGTATATTATCCCGCAGCACTGTATCCCAAAACCCCCCCCATTGTCGAGCCTGAGACTTTTGCTCGCTGAGATCCCCCGGAATACATAATGCACTTAATCGCGAGAAGGCCGAGGCACACAATGCCCGTTTGCCTTTTGCTCGGCTGCGCCTTCTCTACAAGCATTTGCCCGGATTTGTCCTCGTCGCAATGAGGTCGGATATTAAAGAGCTCAACTTGCAGAGTCATCGGACTTGGTGTGTGAGAGACGGGGATGCAGGATGTGGCACTGTATAACTATCAGAAGGAAGGAGTTGCTCTCGAGGCCAGGAGCTTCTCTTGGCACCGGGAGCCATGGATCTGGGTAGTTGCTGGTGAATTCTGAAGCCGTTGCTGAACACACTTAATAGTCATGCTACTAAGCCAACTTTACAAGAAGGAATTGATATAAACAGTGGTCTGTTACACAGGCATCCTGCAACAATCAATAAAAGAAGCACCGCAAATAGCGCTTGTGTACGTGTGTACTTGTGTACGTACTTGGCTACTGCGGTATTCTCGCGTCGTACAAACCAAAACATTCTGGCCAATAACGTCACAACAAACAAGTATTAGCCCTGTCTTGTTTCATAACAAGCTAATATTGGCTGCGGCTTGCTGCACTCTTTATGACTTCTCTCAGGGCTATTGCCGGATAGCTAAGGGTTTAGCGGTTTAGCTGGGGTTTCCTTGTTGTACAAAAAGCGCGACATTTGGCGGTTTATTTGTTTCTTTAAAGACTTGACACCCCCGAAACCAGCACTGAAATGAAGCCGAAGCTGAACGCACAATCATCCAGTTGCATCTATCCGGATCCTTCACACCATCAAGGCAAATTACCAACCACTTGCTTCTCTCGTTCCCTCTTGGTTCTTTGGTTGGATGGCTCTTTTCTCTGACCATCATTGTTTGTTGGTCGTCAATCATTGTAGCCCAGCCAACGGAACCGGCATCCCGTCAAGCCACACCTGTTTCATAAACCAAGCCATGAGTTGAATCCTACCAGCAGCGACAGCTTTCTCCATTCTTTTTCTCTTGGTGTCTTCCCTTCTCTTGGTGTCTTCTTTTCTCTTGGTGTCTTCTTTTCTTTGGTGTCTTCTTTTCTCCTGGTGTCTTCTTTTTTCTTTCTTTACGCCATGGCTTACCGAGACGTACACACCACTCGTTCTGCCTAAAAGGTCTCTTTTTGGGCCGCTGAGTATATCGATGGCTTTTGGCTGTGTTTGCTTGTCTAGTTATTTGTCGGTGTAGCCGTCTGCTCTTTTTTTTTTCTTTTTTCCACAGACGGCGAAGCACAACTGGCATATTCACTGTTTAGTCATACGCTGCCCTTGGTTTGCCATGTAGCCCAGGTTTCATCAAGGATGTATGCACGACTTCAAAGACCCGAGACATGTGCAATTCTCACATCATAGCACAGCTCAACAAAATAATCATGTAATCAAATAAATTATACAACAACCAAGCACCAAAGACAGCCCGTCAGGTCAGGTCAGATCAGATCAGAACACTCGGTTGGATCTTTGATGACACAACTTGCGTACATTGTACAAAGAATCATAAAAGAAAATAAAAAGAAATAAAAGGTGCCACTGCCATCACAGACACAGGAACACAAAATACTTCCTAAGCTTCCACTTATGCTCGCTCACACATGTACTAGGTAGAAACCATCGTCGCCGTCTTCTTTTTATTTCTTGCGTTGCCGCCCGTACTTTGCCGCTGCAGCGATATTTGCCGGTCTGGTCTCCGATGTAGATTTTTGTCTTTTTTTTTCTTTTATAATTCCTCTTCTTCTCTTCGGTCCTTGTCGTGTCTTGGTCGGCCAGTGTCTTCGATCGTGTCAACACAACTTGGTATACACACAACAACGATTCTTTTTTGTTCTAGACTAGCTGAACAGCCTCGCCTTTTTCTCTCCTCCTTTATTCCGCGTTTTGTCTCTATCCAGTAGGAAAATAGAGGCTCTCGAGGCTTCTTTTTCTCATTTTCTTCCGGTCCCACACAAACTCCCTCACCCTCTTCCTCACTCTGTTATCCTTTCCTTTCCGTGACCTTCCATCATGTCAATTTTGCGCCCGCTACAGCTTTGTTCAACACACACAAACCATCAGCCCACCAGTACTTTTGTCTCAGCAACACTTTTTCCCTTCTCCTTCTCCCCCTCTTTCTTCCTCCCATTGTCTCCCGATCTGGTTGGTCTTTTCTCTCCACTTCTCTTCTCTTCCTCTTCTTCTTCGGCATTGTCAACAGTCGAGTCTTCTGGTAGCATGCATGGAAGAGACTCAAACTTGAGCCACGCTGCAATGATACACTGCACATAAGTACGTGAACATGTATCTGCAGTGCTGTACCCAGCCACCCATGCAAGCAGATCAAGGCAAGAAACCCAAAGTGCCTTTCTCCACAGTCGTGGGTAAGCCACTCGTGTGTAGTGCTTTTTTCCAGAGAAAAAAAAAAACAGAAGGAAATAGAAAGAAAAAGAAGGAAATAGAAAGAAAAAGAAAGAAAAAGAAAGAAAAAGAAAGAAAAAGAAAGAAAAAGAAAGAAAAAGAAAGAAAAAAAAAGTTTACCTGCCGTTCTACCACGCTGTGTATGTAATAGAATGCAGTGTTATTCTCGTGATTCCCACATCTCCATGTAAGCCTCTCTTCTTTTTTCTCTAGCCTGCATCTGGTCTTGACAAACTGTAACTGCCTCTGCACCTGCCATACCACAAGTCTCGAGCGAAGCTGGACTGCAAGGAGCAAAAGCTGCTATCTGGATAGTGAGTGCTAGGTACACAGACAGCGGCCGTAGTCGCTGCAACTAGAAAGGCTGCGACAGCTGCTCCTGCAACTGAAAAGGCTGTGAACACTAGAACTGGAATAGAAGCCGTACATTTCCATGCCTATACCAGCCCTTTCCAGGTAATCAACCAAAATCAATGCTATTCCAGAGTTGATCGTTCAAGCTGCCAAGTACCGAAGCTCGCCACTATACATACATACACAGCCGTGCATCAGATGGATGGCCTGCGTACACGTAAATTGCCACTGTACAATCTCTGATATGGCAGCACCAAGTCAAGCCTGCTTGTGATAGCAACCACGTCATTCATCTTGTCATGTCGGTCGCTTAAACATATCGTATACGCTCTTTTGCTGCTTCTGCGCCACCCTGACACCGGAGAAGCGCGTCTCGGGCAATCTCTTGCCAGCTTTCAAGCTATCCAGCACCCTATTGAACCCATTCTCTGTCAGTACTAGTACTTTTTCTTGGTTTTCCACGACCCGTGACAACTCACCATTCAACAGTAATGTAGCGCACACTCGCCCCCCCTGTGCGGTGTATCTCCTTTTCAATCTTGCCGCCAGCAAGACCACCGCCTGCTCCGCGCCCAATGGCTGCTGTCCGGCCGAGAACCACGTGCGTAACTTTCCGGCGGGCGAGATTTAGCGATACCAGGGCGCCATTTTCAGAGAGAATCCGCTTGAGCTTGTGGTCGGAGACGAGCGGGAGAGTGCTGCCGTTGATGTAGACGACGACTCCATCAAATATCCCCTTGTGCTTTGGCGGCGCCTTGGAAATGAATTCCTTTGTTAATGTCTTCTTCTCCAGAGCCGCCATCGCGCCGGGCTTGGCCAACATATCCACCACCGTCGTGCCCGCCCGTAGGCGCACCTCCTTGGGCACAACCATATTCAGCTTCTTATCATAATCCAGGGCACCTTGGCCAAATGTATCAAACATGCGTGTGCCGCCGCTACTCCCGCTTTTAAACTGACTCCGAAGCTTCAGATTGCGCGACTCTCTCCATCCTGTGCCGGGCGCAGTATCAGCGATCTGGTGGCCTGTGGCGGAACCGTTCCACACATCAACTGAGAGTGGCTTTTTGACGCCAACTCGCGCAATGGCATTAATGGTACGTTGTTGCTTTAGTGGCTCCGGCATTGTCGTTATCGGATCGTGTTGCATTTATGCGGATCGAAAAAAAAATGTACGATCGACCCGGATCGAATCGATTGGCGTCAAAAGGCTAATCACGGACAATACGGATAATATATAACGGTAAAATATTCAGCGGAGAATAAATAAAGATCCGGATCCCTGTTTGTGGCAGAAGAAACCGATGGCAAATAATCGGCCAGCAAAAGCGTGTTTCGAAAAAGGGAATTATGGTGGAATAGCAGGCGGCCGAGACACGTCCTGGGCGCGCGGTCACGTGGTCTGGGTCGTTGTACATGTCGGTCCGTCGATGCGGTAAAGTGGCCAACTGCCGACTGTTGACAGCTGCTGCATGCACATGTTAATGACGGGCCCAACCAACCATCACATCGGCCACGGATATCAATAGACTGAAATGCGGCATCAATAGATCCTACAATCACATTCTTTTCAAGGTCTACTAACGCCTGGTCTAACAAGAGTGGCATACACCACGCAAATATACTTTTATGCACCCTGTCTGCGTGGGTGGGCTCGCCTTCTCAACAATGTCTGCCTCCTTTGTTGTATCCGTTGAGCTGCCGACATGCGGACGTTACATCCGCAGCAAAAAGCAGCAACTGCACACAAAAAAAGCGAGTATGTACATACGCTGCCCAATCACAAGCTATCTCCGACATACCATACCAAACCAAACCAAAAAAAAATAAAAATAAAAATAAAAATAAAAGGAATCAACACTCTTTCCAACACCCACGAACATGCACATCTCTTTCATGCGTGAGCCGGCGTTGGTTTAGTGCGGCTTGGTTTTGTGCAGGTTAAATGCAGATCCGATTCAAGCCATGAGCCTTCAATAGTACTACTAGTACTACTAGTAGAGTAGTAGTACTTACATTTGTGTGTTCACTCACTCTATTTCCAGTGTCTGCCATGCCTTCCGTGCATGAATGCTACTTGCATGAGTAGCTGCCCATTGATGTCAAATCCGTGACCACGAAGCAGGAGCCCCCCCTTTAGCAACTGCAAATCTTGAGTTGGCGAAGTAGTAGATAAAGTTCAGCCTTCTCAGCCACTTTTCATTCATCTACTTCTTCTCTCTCTTTATTATCTCCCCACACTTCATTCTCTCATCTCAACTCGCCACTTACTCCAACTCCCCATGGCTGCCAGCGAAAAAGCCGCTTTGGCCGATACTATCCCGGCGTCCTCTGATTTAGCCTCCGTCAACGGCAAATGGCCGCCCCGTCTTTGGGAAATCCACAGCACGCCGTCATGGTGCACCAAGGCCCACGTCATGACGTCCTACCGCCCAATTCACCCGTCGGTGCGCGCCTGTCTCGCCAGTCTGCTATACCTGCACAACGAAACCGTCAACATCTACACGCATTTGATTCCCGGCTTGATCACGCTTGTCTTGGCATGCTCGGACAAGTGGGGCATCGGCGCGTTTATCCTGACGGCTACACCCGATGATCTGTTTGTACTAAGGGTTAATTTGTGGTGCACGACGGTGTGCTTTCTGACGTCGGCACTCTATCACACTATTCACTGCCATTCGTACCACCACCACTGCCTCTGGGTGCGCTGTGATTATGCGGCTATCCTCATGCAGATTACCGGTAGTTTCTTTTCGGGTATATATGTGGGATTCTACTGCGAGCCAGACATGCAGAGAATTCACTCGGGGGTCGTAAGTCGTGTTTGACTGCTTCGGTTGGCGTTTGCTGTTCATCACTTAGTAGGCCTCCATCGTTTATACAGACAAAAGCTAACCTTTTGCCCACACAACACCCAGAATTTTGTTCTTTGCACTATTGGCGCATTCATCGTGCTAAGTCCTCGTCTCCAGACCCCGGAATGGCGGGTTCTAAGACTTTCTACCTTTATAGGCATCGGTCTCTCGGCAGTTCTTCCCCTGGGTCATCTCGGTCTTGTCCAGCCGTATTGGCAGCTGGAAAAGTACGGCGGCCTGCACTATTACTTTCTCGAAGGCGTGATGATTCTCGGCGGGGCGTATCTTTATGCTGTAAGTCTTACCTTTGATCTACACCGTACTGTGTCAGTTGCTGACTCCATGTGCCGGATGACCACTGCTGACACTGGTCTCAGTCTCACTTTCCCGAACGCATAAAGCCTGGCTACTTTGATCGGTTCGGGGCTTCGCATCAACTGTTCCACATTTGCGTGGCAATGGCGGCCGTGGCCCATTACAGAGGCGTCATTTTAGCCATGGATGCGCATCATAGCAACCCCATATGTCCCGAAACCGTCAAGATATAACCCGCCGAGATGACTGGTCTGAATAAAGAAACAGATCCGGCTGAGATGTAGACTTTCGCCACCAACTTCATGATGCTTCTCCAAAAAGCCTACGGAGTAGTTTCGAGCCAGTCATCATGATGCCAGAAAACCACGGTCGGTTGATTGTTGGTTCAACAGCTGACAACAAGCTTGTTCTTCGTCTGCCTACCGAAGCCGGTTGGGTTATGCTTACCAGCCAGGCGGTTATGATGACACGGGCAGGCCAAGTTACTGTGCAAGTACCTCGTACTGTACTTTTGGTTCATGCAAAGTTTGCCGGGAATAGACTAAGACGGTTGCTGAGAGAGAAATAAGCGACAGAGGTTGGGCGGCATACTCCTTGGGTCTCAGAAGCAACAAAAAGACGCACTCCAGTAAATCAGGGAAGTGATACTTTTCCAATGTATGTGGATATAAAATATAAAGCGTGTTCGTATAGTTCAACAAGCGAGGACGTCGTAAGCGAGCAGCCGATGGTGCAGACGGCATGGAGACACCGCAAGGAAATACACCATAGGCAAGGTGAGAAGGAAACAGTAAATGGCTAAGCTGCCACTGGTAAAAAGAAGACGGCAATTGGAGCGACTGCGATATCGGAACCGGCAGAACGGCTTGGCTTGCATACGGAGTACACTGTAAGATAAAAGGAGACGGTGCAGGCGGTGAAGAAACGGGAGGTAAGCCCGATGATTACTTGGACAGAAAATATTGCATCACACCATGATATCATATATCATGCAGTCAGTGGACGGTACATTTCACGGTACATTTGTTTGCGGTTTACTGCGTAGTTTCTTACGTAGTGGGAGGTTGCACAATAGACTGATACTGCAACGGCAACCGGCATTAACACGGCAGCCAATGAGCGGCAATTACAGAACAACAAACAGCGGGAACTTCACAAAAAGGTCAATATAGAGAATCAAATCGGCCCAGCTAAAACTATCCGTGGCAGGGCAAGAGCTTTCTTTATATTAAGCATAATATGGAGGTAAAAGCGCTCACGGATGGATAAATTTGGCTTTAAAAACACCGAGCAGATTCGACAAGAGCAGAATGGTTAACAGGGGCGAAAAAAGGCAGTCTTATTTGTCGTGTTTCTTCAGTTTTTGTAAGCGGAATACTGGATAAACGAAGGGAGGGGAAAAGGTACAAGGGATGGTTTTGTTTGTAAAAACAGGTTCAATGGACATTCAAGCAATGGAAAAATAAGTAGGTTCCTCAAAGTGCCTGAATATTCGTCGAAAAATCACACCCAAATCGACCAAAACCGTCAACATACGCACAGGCAAACATTAAAAGACAAGATTGTAGTAAAAAAGTGTTGCGGCTTTAGATAACGCTTGACAACGAGTACCAGAAACCTCCCAAATGATATTATTCCAAGTAACAAAAAAATAAAAATAAAGAAACTCGTAACATTTCGCCGTGAAGTGAGTGATATAAGAGCAGAACAGAAATCGTTTGGTCTTGTTGTACCCAAAGTATTACTGCACAGGAAGCGAAAGAGGTCTATCCAGACATGCCCAAAAGAAACGCCTGAAAGCCGTTTTCCAACCTGAAACTCCCTTATGTAAAATTCATAACAAATCCCAACCACACACACGGTTCAAATTCAGCTGCGAGCCGACAAATCGCCAAGACGGGCGAGAAGTAGCCGTGAGAACACCGCTCAGCTCATCGTTGGGAAAATGCCAGTACGCGGCCGGATTTTTGCGGGGTATTAGATGATTTACAGAGCCAGGGCAACGGCCAGGACACCGGCCAGACCAGCGCCAGAGACGGCCATGGCCTTGCCGGCACCGGCAGTGACGGCCGAGGGGGTAGGCACGTACGAGCCAGTGGGCTTGTACGAGCCGGTGGCGGCCGAGTAGGCACCAGTGCCGGCGACGGTGGTGGGGACAGCGGCGACGGGGGCGGTGCTGTTGGCAGCAGGAACGCTGTAGACATCTTGTTAGTACATATTCAAGTAGAGTACAAAAACTGTAACAAAAAAAAAAGACAAAAAAAAAGCAAAGGGGCATACCAGGTAGAGCAGGCAACGTACGACGAGGTGTAGACGGGCTTGCTGACGGTGCAAGGGCAGTCGGTGATGGTCAGGGTGGTGGCCTCGGTGATGGAGTAGGTCTTGGAGTTGTAGGTCAGGACGGTAGCCTCGGGGCAGAAGGTGGTGTAGGCAGTGACGACGTCAGTGACGTAGGTGACGTTGGAGACACCAGTCTGGGCAGCGACGGCCGAGGCGGCGACGAAGATGGAGGCGGTGGAGAACTTCATTTTGACGGTAGATATTAAGGTGTTCCGGGGAACGAGTTTTTTGGAATAAAAATTAGGGGGAGATTATATAAAGATTTAAAGAGGGCTGGTAACGAATGTCTGGACTAGAAAGTCGCGGGTGAGAAGGAAAGAGCGTGTGTGGGTGAGGAGGAAAAGGAAAGAGAAGAAGAACGGGAACCTGGGGAGGACAAATCGTGATCTTTATACATGATTTGATGTGAAGGGGGGGGGGGGGTTCGAAAAAGAGAGAGAGAGAATCACGTTCCCCTGGCTGACCGTTATTTGCTGGCTTTGGCTGGGGGCTTCAGGCACGCCCAGGCTATGGCTCTAGCTCTGGCTCCAGATAGGCCCATGGTCTTGGCCTGCAAAAGGATGCACGGATTTGGGTTGGATGGGATTGGGCCCTTGACCTCCTCGTTCCCTGTCCCTCGATCCTTGCTCTCTTGTTTATCTACAAAGTACTATCCTTTCTCGTCTTCCACACCCCTCGATTCTCTCTTGCAACAATTTACACACCCTATCTCGGCTTGATTAGGAGAAGGGCTGCCTTTTACTTTTTCCGCCTCGAGACATCTACCCAAAGCTTCTACGAAAAGATGGTTTTTTTTCTTGTTTTTTTTTCGCTGTGGCTCACAAGACAATTTGAACTCAGTTGTATTCCCGCTTCACTCCTGATAAGTTACTCTATTCCGCCCATCTCTGTCTTTGGCAACTTTCTGCTTTTGCTGCCCTTTCAGGAGTGTCGTTAACCATAAACTATTCAGTCTAGTTGACCGCCCACTCTAAAAATCCAACCCCCGACAATGAACAACTTTGCATTGATTTAGAGGCGTTGATTTATCAAAAAGAACAGTCGAATAACCGAAATGTGATTTCGCAAACAGCAACCTAATTTTCCTTTCTTCGTTTCCCCTCACATACAATCTTTACCTCGTGAGCGGTTTTTATCAGAATAAAAAAAAATACGAGACTTGCCTTACTTCTGCTTTCGGCGTTATTGACAACTTCTTCTTCTGCTGCTGCTGCTGCTGCTGCTTCTTCTTCTCTTGCTTCTATGGCATATAGGAAGCCTTTGTCCATCAATGTCCTGCAAGGGGTTTTTCCGTATAAGTGAAGCCATTACTGGATAAGAAAAGTCTTGCTCTTGACCCGTTTATCGTGGCAACCCTATAGAACCCTCAAGTCACTTTTGACATTTGATTTAGATTCAACATCTTGTTGTCAAAGCGTGGGCGTCACGCAGAAGTATCCTGACTTGATAGGCCTATTGCCTAGAAACATCTTTAAGTTGTCGCTGTAAGATCACTATTGTGCTAATATTGTGTCTCAAGCTATTCTTGGGTCTGAATTACAAGTGGTATAAGCCTCTAGACTACGTTCGGATGTACCCAAGTTAATTCGACTTCCAGTCATGCCAAAAACAAGCTTGAAAAGCAAGTCAAGGGTTATATGAGCCAGCTGGAATGTATCAGCGCCAGAGCTGCCGGAAGCTCTCAAGGGCTTGTATCACAGCAATGCGATTACCGTGGTATGGACATCGTGGATTCGGTTTCTGATTCCAGGCCGGATTGATTTATATATGCGTTATGAACTTGTAGGTTGGGGTTAAAGAGCACGGCGGCGGCAGAAACCACTGCACAAACAATAATCACATATCAACATTGTAGTTGAGTAAACCCCCAAATCGGAGTGAAAGATTGAGCAAGAAATATTAAAAAGAAAAAGTTAAAAGAAATTAAAGAAAAAAATAAAAAAAAGTACTATACAAAAACTTTGACCGAACCCTTTCCAATCGCATACTGTAAGGTGGGTACGTCAAGAAATTACATAGTGTGGAGCCAAAAAAAAAAAAAAAAAAAAGCCTTCAAACCAATCATAGCGCATCGTAGAACAGGTGATTTTTTTTTTTTCCTTCTAAAGAGAAATTGACCTGTCTTGTTTGTTTGCTCCAGGGGTACATTTATGCTGTTGTCTCTTTTTCTTTCTTCCGTTCTGTGATTTTGTGAATCCTTTTTCTCTTTACTTTCGGTTTCTTTCTTCTTTTACGAGAGCAATTAAAAGTCCTAAAGCTCGTTTTTCGCTGTGTCTTTTGATCATTAGTCGGGGCGATGGGATTACTTTCAACATCCCACAAATCAAGCTACTACTTCTCATACTTACGCGGAGTTCGAGGTTATCTACAAAGTACAAAGTACACTTGCACAGTAGGGTTAAGTCCAATCAAACTCCAAAGCATCCTGTATTACTTTTTCGAGTCATTTTTTACTCTCTCTCTCTCTCTCTTTTTCTTCCTCTCGGATACATTCTCAAATGACGTCTTTCTGCTTCCATCCTTTAATGCAGCGCACAACACAAGCTGCAAACAACCCTTGCATAAAGTCTTCCAACCGGCGATAAACTCCAACTCAGGCTTTTGAATGTTATGCAAAACCCTCTTCGGCCTTTTCTCGCCTCGTCGTTGATTTATTGCCGTGCTGTGCTTTCAGCTCTTTTCAATTAACAGAATAAACAAGGGAGCAAAATGCATCAAGGCTCAAGCAGCGAGTAGAAGCACTTCTTTCTTGGCTCTTCTTTTTTTTTCTGTGACTTTTGCGTTACCGGGCTAATCGTAGCATGGCAAACCAGGCCAGCCTGGGAAAGGTTAACCAGCACAGGGACTTGCTTATTTTTGTCTCCTGTACTTCCTGATTTGAGTATAAGCCCCCCTGAAGCTCTGTTATCTTTGGGCTATCTATCAGCTCTAGCTGTGATAGTTTACTTAACTTGTACACATGGCTTTTTTTTCTTTCTTTTTGGATAAGACAACGCTTGGGTCATGACGTTGGCGCTGCTGATGCTATTGTCGGCAAGAGAATAAGGATCGATTTGGACTGGAATCTATATGCAGGCCCATGGAGGGCAATCCTCCGCTGGTCGGTCGGTGTTGGCTGGATTTGCATACTTACTTACTTGTACACACTATTACCTCTATGCGTACTGCCACTAGCGAACAAAACAGACTGTTGCTGCATATGCGGGCGAGGAACCTGCAGCAGTCAAAAAGGGCCAGAGTCAGAGAGGGAAGGTCCTAACCTTACACAAGCATAGCAGAGCAAGGCAAACTGCAAGTAAAACAAACGGTGAGTCTGTATCGGGGATGCTTCTGCTTTGCTTTGCTTTGCTTTGCTGTGTTGCTTGCAGTTGCGTTGCATTGCATTGCATTTAGTAGTGCACTTAGTAGTGCACTTTTTGTAGTAGGTACTCCTGTGCAAAGTAAGCTTCTAAAGAAGCCCAAAGGACAAATCCGGATGTGACTTTTTGTTGTTTATAGCTAGCCAGAATGAAGACGGATCACTAAAGAAGAGTACTAGAATGGTAAAAAAAAAAAAAAAGAAAAGGTCAATTGCTATCGGACTTTGAACGCCGATAACCGCCAGGCTTCAAAGTGCTATAGATAAGCCTGTCTTAACAGAGCGCACGGGTAGTACCAGTACTACTGTACAAGTAGTACTACCAGTAGTAGTAGTAGTAGTAGGGGGCTTCTGTTTTTCTAACCCACCCACACCTGATTTTCTACTACGTATTATATCATTGGTGGTGGCTGCAGTGCTAATGCAGGGACCAACGGCCAAGAGAGAGACACCAAGCGGGTCTTGTAAGATTTCAAAATTAAGCGGGCGGCTGCCTTTTCGTCTTTCGAGCCGCACGTGATCGTCTAGTCAAGTTGAGAGCATTTTGAGGTTACTACAGCCATCAGGTACCGAAAAAAAAAAAAAAAAAAAAAAAAGTCCAGCAAAATAATTCAATCCGGTTGTAAAACATCAGTGAAAAAGCTCAGCAGCGTCATTCAAGCTCGGTATTGATCGTATTGTTTCTTGGGGCTTAAGTACATACACTACTGTAAACCAATACAAACAGTACCTCCAAACAAGTGGCACCATAATGTCTATGCCACCCTTGAACTTTAAGGACGAAAACTACACGAAAACAAAATGTAAATTTTAATGCCGAATTTGTTTCCCATGCCCACCAAGGCGACAAAAAGTCTTTGTTCATAGCGTGTTGGATCGTACTCGTTATCACTTTTTCCATGCCAAATCTTGCCGTCAAGTTTACTAGTTCTCGATATTATTCAGTTCAGCTCTGTATCCGAATGGCGACTACAAGTTAATCATCTTCGCTTCCCGTTCCGTCGTAGTCGTCGTAGCCGAGAGATGACAAACTAAAAGAGAATAGTGTAAAAAATAATAAACATAAAAAAAAGTACCCCTCTTTGCCCGACCTCTTGACTTTTTATTAAAAAAAGATATTTTCTTGCCAAGCCTAAACAGAAGCTTCTGCGTGTCCCGCCTCGCTCTATTGACAGGATAAGGAATAACGTCCGTTATTTACTGATATCACGACACCCAAGTAGCAGCAATTAACTCACCGAGACTGAACCACTTTTTATTGAAATCCCATAGCGTCAAAAATGCCTTCGTGCCGCTCTTCTCTTTCCTCGCTTCAAAGCTACATGTATAGGCATCGTCTAAATAAGTACATCACCACCTCAGCGTCCTGGTCTTAAGCAATTGGGACTTATTGGTAGTCCAGACGTAAGTCGTCTGTTACTATTCTGGCCAAAATTCGCTGTGCTTAAGGGTTGTCTTGCCCGTGAAATCATAGCCATCGTGTGGCTTTTGCGCAGACGTCCTTGCTCGGTCGATTACCATATTTAAAGATTAATAAGGCGGTTAAAGACGACCGATAAAAAAGGAGTTAGTGATGGGTTATCATGTAGCCGGTGCGTCGTTACCAAACTTCAGTGTGCTCCAGAGCATCAAGTTCATTGCCACGTTAAGGCTCTACCTGAATAATACAAGTAGAAACCCGAGCCAAAGCCATAGGCAGTACCAGTGCTAGGCCCGGATGGGCTTCAGCTCAGCTCAGATCAGATCATGGACCAGCGAGGCTTGAACTTGTTATTCAGGATGAGATGGGATGAAAAGAGACGGGCAGGGGATATAATTGAAAGTTGGGAATCTTTTCTAGTGATGCGTGGGTGACAACTTGCTATTTGGCTGAAACTTGATGGAAATTTATATTTAAAATGCCTCTCGTGAAATACTGTTAGCAAACCTACAGATTGTGAAACCGCACTCGAGACTTCTAGAAAGAACAATAGACCCCCCCCCCCCCCTCTTTTGTTAGTTCCTCTGGAGCCTAATAAGCAGCTTACCACCAGAAAGTTGGCGTTATATTCCGAGCTAAATGCCTAGCTCCAGGACGGTGTCTCTGGCTCATTATAACTCCATCCATGGCGTTACTGTTAGTCCAAGTAGTAGTACTAGTACTAGTCGCTCCTAACGACGGCCTCTGTGCTTTAACCTCTGGAGAAGCCGCTAAATGGGGAGCTCAGCACATGTGCGCTGTTAGGGTCAGGGTTGGGGTCAATACGAAAGTTGGACCAAAACTTGCATTTCTTTTTCTTGTTCTTTGTCACCCGACAACGCCGTCTATATCGGAGCTTGATACGGAAACTGCACAGCTTGGTAGGAAGAGCGAGCCGATTTCTTTCCATCGGGCCCCTGTTCGACGAAAAGCGATAACAGCCTAAGCTATAGAAAATCTGTTTTTTTTTCTTCTTCTTCTAGTACTACCAGCCTCCTCCCCAGCCCTTTTATCGACTCTTTTTTTTTTTCTCTCTTTTCACGCTTATCCGGGGACTTTTTCCTTTCAAGTTGTATTGGTGTCAAGCTAGTATTAGTACGCTGTAGCTCAATATACTGAAAACCCCCCCCAAAAAAAAAAAAAAGAAAAAAAATAAAAATGCATGGCAACGCATGTGACTTGAGATTTTTCTGGGCTGCTCGCTAGATATGCAAGAGTCAGGATCATATGTGCGTTTAATGCATTGTCACGGCGATGAACGGACCAAGGCGAGCAGCAGAACGGAGTCTATGCGCCCGTATTTCCTTTTTTTTTGTCCTTTTGTCTTGTTGGTCGCAATTCTTTTCTTGTAAACTCAATTATTGGCTGCTCAGGCCGTTGGTTTAAATGCAGGGTGTACAGTACCAGCAGTAGTAAGTACCAGTAGTACTATCAAAAAGCTGATGGCTGAATACAGAGTAGCAACCCAAGTGACGTTGACTCTGTATACAAGCACAGTAAGCACAGAGATGTCACGTCGTTTGGCCCGTTTTGGCGGCTATTGGGCTTACTTTTGTTGTTCTGTCGAATGGAATAACACCCTTTTCTGCGCAGCCAATATCACACCGTTCTAGTGGCAATGTGCGGTAAAGGAGCCAGCTTTACGCGCTGTGATTTGATTTTGATTTGATTTGATTTGATTTGATTTACTTAATTTTGTTTTTTGTCTGACCGAGACAGATAGACCCTTTTTCTTCTTCCTTCTTTTGCTTATTTTGGCCAGGCTAATCGGAACCAGAAGCTCATAACCATAACCAGTGCATTGCATTTGCATAGCCTTTCCTGGACCTTTGTTTTTTTCTTTCTGATTTTTACTGTGTAAAACCGAAGCCCTGAAGTCGGCTGTGACTTATCGCACAGGAGCTCCTATATCATGGTAATTTCCACTATTTGCCACCCACCATTGAATATTCCATCCACCGCACCCGTGTCCCCCCTGTTATCGTGCGAGAGAATGGCCTAGAAGCCCGAAGTTGGGGCGGCTTGTTATTGTAGCATCATCAGTAATTTCTTGCTTATAGGTGGGTTGTCTGACTTTTTCTCTGTTCTTGATCCCTTGCAGAGTAAGGGCCAGCCAAGCCAAGCCGTTGTCAGGGCTTGCCTTTCCTAGCTTGTTAGGGCTTTCGTGCTTTTTTTTTTTTTCTTCTTCTTTTTCCCTCTTCTCGTGTTCACGGCTATATCCTGTCAAAACCCAACCACCCCAGTCATGTTTCCCATATTGTTTGCTTAGGCTCGTTATTATAAACCTTGTTCATGGAAATCGCGGGGATGGACGAGGGGAGGAGAGGAGAGGAAAGGAAGGTGAAAGAGGAGGGAGGTCTTAGATAGGCAAAGTGAAGCCCGAACCTTGGTAAATCTCCAAGAGAGAGAGAAATCACACCAGGACCTATCAGTATCTACTTATTTAGTTCCATTACGATGGGCAGCTATTGTTTGCGATACGAAGTTGAGGCTAATGCCAATGTACTGTGTAAAAATGCTTCGTATATGCTTGTAGTACACAGAGTCTTCTCCTCCCTTGCTTGTTGGCTCTCCAATCTTGAAGTGAAATTCAAAAGTGGCGATCCTTTTTTATATTTTTTTATAGTTCTTCGGTAGGAAGGCAGAAGCTAGCCTTGGTCAGCGGCAGCGACAGCGACGCCTTGCTTCGGCCAAGTCCAGAAGCAAGCAAGGCTTTGGCTGGCTGACCTTGTCTTTGCTGTTCTTTTTTTTTTTTTTTTTTTTTTTTTTTTCCCTTGCAAACCATCCAGTATAGTCGAATTTCTGCACATCACTTTGCAGGCACGTTCCCAGACGAGCCTCATTTACTATGGGTTTGTTTTTCATGTGTATTCCGTTTTTTTTTTATTGACCACAGTTGTGCCCTTGTTTTTATATATATATATATATAGTATATATATATTTTTCGATACGAACAATGGTCAAGAAGCTGCTGATTGCGATCTAGGACCTGGCGGCTTCTGGGGATTTCTGGACCTTGTAGTGAAGGGCTTGTTCCTGGATGGCCGCTGGGTCGACAGGCCGTCCCTGATAGGATAGCCTTCTCTCTCGCTAGCCGATCACTGTTAGTTGTTATAACGCGTAAGATTAAAATAATCCACAAACTCTTTTTGGCGTAGGTTTAGACCGGTCACAAGCGAAAAGATCTCTTTGAAGCTGTAAAGAGTTATCCAGCTGTGATTTCCATGGTGGCGTGAATCACCTTTCGTTTTAATTTTGTTCTTAGAAGCAGCAAGCAGTACGGCAGCAAAACTCAATGAAAAATCAAAAGTGACTCGTTGCTGTGCCGTCCGGAGATAAAGATATTTGGGTGCTAGCAATAGTCAATCGGCGCTTTGATTCAGTTCAGACGAGCTCTTTTTCGCCATTTCAGTGGGCACAGCCGGAAATTTTTCCAAGGCGGCCTTTGAGAATTCTCTGGCATCCAAGTTGTGTGTGTGCCTTAAACTGCCTTCAATTTCCAGTGCCTCCAAATTTCCATGTCACCTTTTATTCAGGCCCGCTTCAAGGTCCTTCCTTTTTCGTTTCCCCCCCCTGGATGCCATAATATTGGCTCAGCTTCCAGAACGTCGCATGCAGGTGCACGGACCAATCAAGTTCAGCAAGGGCGGATTCTACCTTTGTTTTTTCTCTCTCTCTCTCTCTCTTGTACATTTCTTTTTTTGCTTGCCAGCCAGATACTAGTACTAAAACACAAGTTGGGCTTGATCGTGGACTGATAGTCTTGTCTTTCTTCAGGCAAGGGTTTGGTTTTCGAATTCAATAAATCATAGTCCGTAAATGAAATGGACCAACGAATTTGTTAAATGGTGGTTCTGGTTTATGGAAGAAAACAAAGGAGCTTCACCTTATTTTAGAAGTGATACCCAGGCGTGGATTGTGACGGGCACCGCCTCGCCCGCTGCAAGCGGGAATTGTTACGTAGCATTTCACTTCTTCTTCAATCCCATCCTTTTGTAAAGAGCAAGCTTAACAGAAAGAGTCCCCACATAGGAACCTACTCATGTTTCGGAGATGAATCGTATATTCAATGCTGAAGTGTCGGATTATACTCTGACACTCAAAGTGATTCAAGATGTATCGCTTACTTCTTCATTCTATAGAAATGACAAGTAATGTGTGCAAGTCCTTTTAGTTGATATACGTATAGTTTTTCTTATATCTCCACTTACACTGTAGTTTAGCCATGATTTCTCCAATTGGTTGGTGATCAATACTTTATTGTGCATTGGGTCTGATGAGATAATTAACCATATCTTTTCCATACCCACATAACCCTTGGGGTTACCGCATATCGCGATCACAGTGGCAGAGCCACTGCAGAGTGTGGCTCTAAGTTTGGCTTACCAAACTTGTCGCTATACTTCATACTTACTTAAGTCTTCGTTGCGCTCGCTGATTGCTGGCCCGGCCAAACCCCAGAGAAAAAAAAAATAAGGAAACTCTCCGCCAAAGGCAATGGTGAGGCTTTTACTTGCCTTGTTTTCTCCTGTTTTTCTTGCCTTCTGCTAGTCTAGTCAAACGTCGGTAAACGGCAAGGCCATCGTTAGTTTTGCATAGCTTAAGTTCCGACGAGACTATGCCTTAAACGCCATATTAGACCTTCTTGTCTCGTTTTGGACGTCCATCCAACATTGGTGTCTTGCTCTGTTTTGCGTTGCTTTTGCTTTGCTATCGTGATCTCACCCTCGGAAGTTGGCACCCCTCCTCCTCCCCCACTTCCTATTTCGTTCCTCGTCGTTCCAACACATCGCAACAAGCACTTTACCGATTAAGTAAAGAGCCAAAGCGCGTGCCGCATAACCTGCCCTCTTCCACCCCCGGCAATATCGCTTTCGTCTCACCCCGCATGCCAGATGGGCCCGGCTGAGGCTTTGACTTGTCCATTACTGACCGGCCATTAATAACTGCAAAGCCCTGACACTTCAATGCTCTCACTTATTGATCGTCACGTCTGGAGGCATCTCGTTCTGCACTTCTTGGCCGTTGCCGCCTGCGGCGTCTTTCTTCACAAAAAAAAAAGAAATCGCCTGGCAAGCCATCCGTTCATCCCTTCAGCATTAGTCGCCTCATCTCTTTCCCTCAACAGCAACAGGCACATCACTAGCAGTAGCTATCCCATCCATCCCCTCTGCCCCCAATGTATCAGCCTGTTAGAAGGGAGATTCGGCTTGTTTCGATACGATTTCCACATAAGCCACCTTTATAGCTGGCATAAGCCACACCCTGTTAACATAAAGCTTGGCAGTCGCATCTTCACCTTGGCTGCCGTTTGCTTCCGGCATCGTATCTGGTTTTGCTTGGCGTAACTTGCCCTTGGACCCTTGAGATCAGCCATCAATTAGTTGGCAGGTCCCTCTAAAGTAGTAGTAACAGTACTTTTAATTGAACCTTTAATTGACATAGTCCCTCCTAGCTTCTCCCAACATAGAAATTGGCGGTGTACCTTTTTTCACTATAGCTATTATTCCATTGCTTTGCCTCCCTCTTTACTCTGCATTCGCCTTTCCCATTTGTACTTTTCATTAGTGTCTGCTTCACAGCCTCCATTAGACTAGACTTCTGTATCACCTCCCCCAAACGCCATTATTGCTCCCGTTGATAGTCTTTTTATCCCCTGTATGCCAGTGTCGTGCAAGGTAGATGGCCTTGAGAATGTACGACGCCTGACGTAAAAGGAAGATTTAGTTGAGTCCACGTGAAATGTTCCCGCTTGTTAGGTCTTAATTGACATGAAACTGAATTAGTGATGTATAGAGTACATGCCGACTCAGATGAGGAATCACCACTGTTAGGGTTAGGGCTCAATGGTAGAATGCATAAACGACGGATACGAAGATGTCATAGCTGCTGACCTCTCTGTCAAAGCTATTTTGTGATCTGTGAATTATAACCTCCTTTGTACTACTACTACTACTACTAGTCCCAAGAGTATCACCACCGATTTCAAAAGCCTAGGCTGAACAAGTTCGGCCATCCATCACCTGGTCCTCTCAGTGATCCTTCATTGGGCCCCTTTGATTGATTGATTGATTGATTGATTGAACTATTTTACGTCAACCGCAGTTCCGCGCAGGAGTATAGGACGCTAGATTGGGTATTTGTCACAGTGTCAGTCAAGTCTAAGGTAATGGACTAACCACTAGACACTGGACAATGGCGAACAGTGATGAGCTTAGGGTTGATGCGAGGACACCCACGCACGTGAGATCCCATGTCACGTAGATCTCACGTCCAAGCCATATCAACTGCTTGAGAGTTTCGGGGTTTTTATTTATTTATATTTTTTATATTTTTTTTTAGTTTTGGTCTTGTTAAAATAACCCTGAAATATTACACTGCATACAAAAAGATCGTCTTGTCATACTGGCACTCAAGTACATGTCCAGGATGCTATCTATTGCCTCTAGTACGTCTCCTCCCATCTCTGCTACACTTGTAGTATGTGCTATAGTGCTGTCTACCATTGCTTGGTATGGGGAAGAAGCCCTCAAACTCCTCTGTTAAATGGCATGAAATAATAAAAAAACCTTTTGGTTTCACCTCTCAAAAGATGAAAGGTACCACCAGAGATGTGTTGATGTAAGAGCTTGCCCCGTTGGGCCCCGCCTTTTTTAAGACAAGAGATGCAATAGCAGCATCATCGTCAATAATCTTACGGCGTAATTGGTGTAGTGGTAACATTAATCGTTGCCATCCGGTAATGATTTCGATTAGCCCTGGGTTCGATTCCCAGATTACGCAGTTGATACAATCCTCCTGTCGAGGATTATTCTTTTTCTTCTTCGTGTGGTACCCTTTATCTTGCAACTTCAACTTGTTTGTTTTTTGTTTTTATCCATCGTATTTATTGTATTGTGTTATCATAATGACTTGTTGTCTTGGGTTGGTTTAGTGTCTGTGAAGCCAATCCAGCATCTGATCGTATGCAACAACTTGAGCGTCTTTGATATTGTTCTGGGCATAGTCGCCAACAACAGCAAAGCCTATACGTAGGCCTTGTTAGTAAATTTTGATGAGACTTGAAAACAAGAAACTTACCATGAGGCACACCGGGATACACCTTGACCTCGTGCTCCAGAGCATCTGTCTCCATCGCCTTTTCGCCGTGAACACGAATCTCATCCGGGAAGAGTGGGTCACTCTCCACGCAGACCAGACTTAATGGCGCCTTTAGTCCGACAAAGTCCATGTGCGACACTGAAGTCGGATGCGCCAACGCGCCCGCCTTTATCAACGGGCCCTTTCTGGCCGTGCCAGCCTCCGCATCCACCGGCGCCGTGTCATACTGCGCCTGCGCTTCCTGCGCCAGCAGCAGCACGTAGCGCCCGCCAAAGCAGTACCCGGCGGCATAGATGCCCTCCTTGACGGCAGCATCAGCGAACTTTGTTTTGCAGCCGCCAATCACGCGGTACAGCAGCGGCATAACTTTCTCATGTGTGTGCTTGGCCAACCACATGTCGATCAGGAAGCTCTTGGCGGCTTCGGCAGCGCGCAGCTTGAACATGTCGAGAAACGAGGTGGACGAGGTGTCGATCTCGTCTTCGAGGCCGACGGAGTTGGGGGCGGGTTCGCCGCCAAAGAGATCGGGCATGACCACCAGGTAGCCCTCAGATGCGAACTTGTCGGACTGGATCTGGTTGTTGATGGACAAAAGGCCCGTGCCACCGGTCAGCAGCAGCAGAAGCCGGGCCGGCGTGTGGGGGTAGTCGGAAGGTTTGGAAACATAGCACTGTCACACGGGCAACAGGACGCGGAGAAACGAAATGTTAGAGACGATTTGTTCTTTTTCCTTTTTTAGGGGCTTAGTGCCAGCAGTCAAAGCGCTCAATGCAGGACCGGGTTACCTCGACGTCGTTGATCTTGATGATTTCACCGGTAGGACCCGACCCGGAAGCTGGCAGCAAGGTTAGAAGCGGAGTACACAAGAGCGGAATCTGCGGAGTTGGATTCTCGACGACTCACGGGTGGGTCTATCGCTGGTGCAGCAGTCGCCCATGGCGGGCTTGGGCGAGCTACTAGGGCTGCTCATAGGGGGAACTTGATCATGCTGGGCGTCGCTTTCGGGAGCCCGGGTGGCGTTGTCGGAGTCGGCCATGTTTATTAGCGATTGTAGTGGACTTGGGTGGTGGGGTTAGTGGCTATAAGCTGTTCCTAAGTAGTATAAGCTATCCTACGGAGTAAAAGGTAGCCTGAGCGGGCGATAAAAGGTACAGCGAGCAAGTATTGGACTAAGCAAAGAAACACAATTGATTTAGTTTTGGAATATCAAATTAGTACTCATATTATTATGGAGGTTCTACTAAGCACAAAACAGGCCTTCTGTGGGGTATGGTGACCACTGCCTGCTCCCAGCATACGCAAGTATAGGTACATGACGAGTACCCGTGGCTGAGTGCTGGATTGTGTACATGTACAGAAACGACTTTTGTTTACGGAGTAGAGTAGCAAGAGTAGCAAGCCAAGAGGTCACAAATGTACAAAGTATTACCAACTCAAGTCAAATTACTGCGTCTTACTCCCTGAATAGATAGAGAAGATCAAAGAGAAGATCAAAGAGGTCACCGTAGTATTAGCCAGCCTTTACTGGTATCATCACGTGACATCGCTAGTTGGCCGTGGAGCCCCGCCAATTTACGCCAACACGCGTTAAGCACGCGTTAAGCAATTGCCAGAAGCCGAAAAGCAAGCAGCAGGCACGGCCACTAACTTTTTCATTGCTTCTACCAAGAAAGTGAAGCTGCTGCCTGGAATTTCTAAGCAACAGCACCTAAATTTTCATATCTCCAGAACTTCATATTTGGCGGTTTCATCCTTAATCTTTTTCTTCTTTATCCTCAAAAAACACATTGATACCCAATAAAAAATAAATCGCCAACAATGTCTGCGGAAAGTGTCATTTCGCGGGGTTATCTTGGGTAAGAAACACCAGCTTCAATTGAATAATAGACAGTGCAAGCCGCCCGCCAATTATTACCAGTATGCTAACAATTGCCCTTTTGCAGCCTCCTCTTCACCAACCAGGAACTTGCCATTCAAAAGTATGGCCAACCCGTTCTGCAGTGCCTCCAAGTACGGCCCCTAGTGAAGGAGGGCCAAACCGGAAGCGATAGATATCGGTTAACGCTCAGTGATTCCGAACACTATGTCCAGGCCGTCATGGGCCCTCAGCTAAGCGATCTGTATCATGCTAAAAAATTGGGTCCCGACTGTCTGGTGCGCATGAAGGGAGGCTACCCTAGCGGCGTCGGAAACAAGAGGTATGTCGGGTTAATTACTAGAGCTAGTCGGCAGCTAGAAAACACAAGAGCTAGTTGACAGCTACGGAACAAACATGCTAATGTGTTGGAAATACAGAATCCTCATTCTTTCCGAACTTGATCTTGTGGAAGGTTACCCGAATTCCGGACGCATCGGCGCACCCAAAATGCTTGACACCACCAACATTCAAGGTAGCACTGGCGCTGATGCCGCTGCTCCCGCCCCGATCGCCCCCGGAAACTTTTACGGCGCTAAGCCTCAAGACATCAAGCCCAAGGCTGCTGCCCCGCGTCGAAGCTACGGCGCTGGCACCTCGGCTAATAGCGGAGCCGTCTCGATGATTGAGAGCATTTCGCCCTACAATAACAAATGGACCGTCAAGGGCCGCGTCACGGCCAAGTCTGACATCCGGACATGGCACAAGCCCACGGGTGAAGGCAAGCTGTTCAGCTTCAACCTGCTGGATGAGAGTGGCGAGATCAAGGTCACCTGCTTCAACGAGCAGGTCGACCAGTACTTTGACATGCTGGAGGAGGGCTCAGTGTACTACGTATCAACGCCGTGCCGTGTCAACGCCGCCAAGAGACAATTCAACACGCTGCCGCACGAGTATGAAGTTACCCTTGAGCGCGAGACTCAGTTGAAAAAGGCCGAGGACCAGAGCAGCGTGCCGCAAATCATGTTCAACTTTCACACCATCCAGGAGCTGCAGAACTTTGAAAAGGACTCGACACTGGACATCATCGGCGTCATCAAGGAGGTTAGCGAGCTCACGTCGCTAACGGCCAAGTCCACTGGTAGACCCTACGAAAAGCGCGAGGTGACCATTGTCGACGATACCAACTACTCGGTGCGCGTGACGGTGTGGGGCAAGACAGCCAACAACTTTGACGGCGTTCCCGAGCAGGTGGTGGCCTTCAAGGGCGTCAAGGTGTCGGACTTTGGAGGCAAGTCCCTATCGCTTCTCAGCAGCGGCTCCATGACGCTCGACCCGGACCACGAGAGCGCCCACCGGCTCAAGGGCTGGTACGACTCCCAGGGCCGCACCGACTCGTTCAACACACACAACAACATGGCCAGCACGGGCGCCGCCACCGGCCGCCCGCAGGTGCTCAAGCTGGTTAGCGAAATCAAGAACGAGAACCTGGGCATGGAGCAGGACGAATACTTTGACGTGCGCGGTACTGTGGTGTTTATCCGCCAGGAAAACTTTGCCTACCCGGCCTGCCCCACGGAACGCTGCAACAAAAAAGTCATCATGGACACTGACGGCTGGCGTTGCGAAAAGTGCAACATGACACACGAAAACCCCCAGTACCGCTACATTATGAGCATCAATGTGTGCGACCACACGGGCCAGCTGTGGTTGAGCTGCTTTGACGATGTCGGCCGTGTCGTCATGGGTATGACGGGCGATGAATTGATGGCGTTGCGTGAGACGCACGGCGACCCTGGCTTATCGCCGGCCTTTGAGAGTGCCACGTGCCGGACGTACACGTTCCGCGTGCGGGCCAAGATGGACACGTACCAGGAGCAACAGAGGTGAGTTTTTATTTATTTCTTTAACAAATGAATGTGTGAGGAGTAGAAGAGATGCTAACAGAATGACAGAATGAGATACCAGGCCTTGAGTGCCACGCCCTTGGACTTCTCTGCCGAGGGCCGCAAGATGATGGACATGATTAAGCAGCTTTCGATCTAAGAGTCGCATGCAGACTAGATGATCGTTTGAATGATGTGTGTGAAACTTGCCATTAGTTTGTTATGACGCTTTGTCTTTTTTTTTATGCTTGGACAATATATTCCATGTTTTATGTTTCTTCAACTTTCCATGACGGACGTATTGAGATTTAGTACGCTGTGTTAATTTATTCTGTTCGCCCGATGAACTACAGAGCCAAACACCAACTGATCATGACTTGATGTCCTCCGTGTAGTCCCATCAGCTAAAATACTACCACCCCATCTATTCCGTCGGCACATCAGCCATCAAGTCTTCGTCCACCACCGCCTTCTCAAACGTCTTGGGCGGCTTTTCCTCGTGCGGCGGTCTGTGGCGTTTTGATTCCTGCATCTGCGCATTCAGGTAGTCTGGGTGCAGCTCCAGAAGCGCATTGATATCCCTGATGGACGACTTGAGCTGGGTAATCTGGCTCATGGCATTTACCACTCTCTCTTTGAGCTCCTCAGGCGTCTTGGTCGTCGCCGGCTCGACGAATACGACATGTGCGGGCATAGTACTGGAATCCTCAACCAGCACCGCCGAAAGCATGCCCTCAGAAATCATTTCCGCCAGGATAACTCCCAGCTGCGAAACTCCGGGCGCGAGGGGTCCCATGCTTGGGGGAAGAGAGTCGTGGATTTCAGAGAGACTGGCCTTGGTGTACACCGAGCGTAAACCACCAATCCGCCACTTGACAAAGTACTGTATGACTTCATTGACAAGACCAGTGTTGTTGTCTTGGGCCCAGACGGTCGTGTTTCCCTCGAATTCACTGCGCAGATCGGCAAATGTCTTGCGGAAGGCCTCGGCCAGATCCAAGTATGGCTTAGACAGAGACAGGTATGATTTGCGCATAAGTTGGGTTCCGGGGTTTGGCGTGTTTAGCGCGCCCAGAGTACCCTGAACAATCAGCGATGTAAGGATCCATTTCTTGTACGCCTCCACACCGAGACGGCTGACGTTATCTCTCAAGGGCTGTGTAGCGCACCGGGAAAAGGCACCGCGCGCAGCTTTCCAGTTGCGCTTGACGCAAAATATGGACCCGCAGATCATTTCATATTCCATAACGTCTTTGTTTGTAAGCTTCTCAGTCATGCCAGACCGGAGGGTGATGTATTCCGGCGTAGCAAGTATGGGCGAGCAGAGGAAGTGCGGCTCGGCATAGGGAGCGCCCGGGAAGTATAGCGCAGTTTTGGACACAAGTGGATAAACTGCATCAATGTTGAATGTTTGGTAGGCGATTTTTGTGAGTTTTATTCTTGTCGAGCTTAAAAAGGTGCCGTCGGGATCGATTCGGAGAAGTGCGCTAGTGACAGCATCCACAGCAATGGCGCTCTACACATGAGAATTAGTTAGACCAGGCAGACACAGACGCGATATGGGGCAGAGAGAAGCGCACGTTAAAGATGGTCAGTGTGAGTACAACCTCCAGAATGCGCTTAAGCTGGCCTCCAGTATAGCGAATCTGGGTGGCATCGAAGAGAGCGGCAAACTGTAGAATGTGGGATGCGATCAAAGGCCCGACTTTTGCCTTATGCTTGGTGAGTGCCGCATCAATGATGATTCCATAGGACGCCGAGTGAACAGCCGGATCGAGACTCTACAACGAAATCCATAGTGGTTAGCGGTTTAATGTAAAAAGAGCTAGGATGTAGAATGCTTGCACGGGGCTTGATGACGTAGATGTTGGTGACGACATCAACTTACGTCCAATAGAGACACCACATTGCCTTCCAGATCGATGTCGACTAAATCCACAGAAGTCGTGATGTTTCTGACGTGCTCTTCAATCAGGCGGTTATATTCATCGTTGCTGAGCGTGCCAACGTGTGGCGGCGGAAAGCTCTGAGCCCGGTTCAGAAGCTCTTCCATGGCGATCGATTTGAGGTGGGAATTGCTTTAAGCTGTGGCGGGACGGTTTGGTACGAGCGAAAACAAAAAAGACAAAGAATTAAAAGGAAAAGAAAAAACCTAGGTTCGGTAAAAAAAAAATCAAGTTACTAATGATGACTTAGGATAAAGCTTGTGATAAAAGGGCTGACGTCAGAGTAGCCGAGAGAAAAATGGCAAAGCTTAGCAGTTGATGGCTTGTTGTTTATTTGGAGGTCTCGAAGAGCTTAAGCTGAGCTGCCTACCCTACATAAACCAAGCTATAAACACAGAAACCGGTGTTTAGCCGTGTTTATTTGGCGGGGCCCAATAAGCAAGCGCCAGGAAAAGGTGGGGCTCGGTAAGAATACATTGACCGAGCTACCATCACGATGCACAAGAACATATATATAATCTCATTTCAAAAAGACATTGAAAGTTTAAATATCATGATTTATGAAAATGGCGAAATAACTAAATATGAAAATGGCAAAATAACTAAATATGAAAGAGAAAAAAACACTAAGATATGAGATATGAAGCAAGTACCCAATTCATGAAAACACATTCCCTCCTTGTACACAGTAGAACCGTAACGCCTTCTCGTCTCACCCGCCACCTCTTTCCCGTTAATTTGATAAAACAACATAAGACCAACAAAAGTCCAACAAGTATTTGGCATTCTGTCGTTGGAAAAACCAAAAAGAAAGGATGAAAGCCAGCGTAGTAGCACAAAGGTCAGCAGCCGAAATAATCTCTGCGAAAGCCAGAACCATGACCGGCGAGACTAAAAAAAAATGTATGACAATAATTTAAGACAATAGACTAGAAGACAACAGTACGAGCAGAGTACCGGTAGATATTATGTTCGTAAAATCGTGAAAATAGGAATAGATAATAAGAAACCGGTGTAAAAAACAAACTCTTTGGGAAGTAGGAACGACATGCAGTGGGAGAAGGTCTCCAAATGGTTTAGAATAGACAAGACAAAATAACAGAGAAAAGGGGAATAGTTCTGAAAAAAGGCGAGCAAAAGGCCTGGAAGACAGTGGCTTTTCGAGATCTGCGTCTCGCAAGTTTCAGAAAGGCATGGCCGATTATGGTAAACCGACGGCAGGGTAACACAGACACAGACTGCGATGAAAAGGGTCCCTGAAAAAAAAAATAGAAACAGAAAACAAGGAGCAACACCAAACGCCTAAAAAAAAGAACAAAAGGGAAGCGCTATCTGGCGCAATGCACAAAAAAGTAGAAAAACAAAAACAAAAGAAGACCGGATAAAAAGATTGAGGATATCTAGTGACCACTTTGAGGTTTGGGAGGGGCGATTGGGCCCCAAACACACGAAGAGTTTGAATCACTATTGCCGCTGCGACCAATGTTGCTATGAGTGCCGTCGCTGAGATGATGGCTGTTCTGTGTGTTGTTGCTGGTGCGTGGAATATAAAAGGGGAAAGCATTGCGAGGCTGGGCGCTGGAGGTAGAAATCTCTAGATCAGAGGAGGATGATCCAGAGTTGCAATGACCTGATCGAGCACGAGTCAAAGTCACTGGAGATAGCAGAGGTGACTTTTGTGAATCCTCTGTGATCGTGATGAGAGAACTCCCGCCCCTGCTGGCATTAACTGGGTTCGAGCTGTCGCCAGACACAACGATGCGTGTCATCTCCGAAAGGCCAGCTGCAGGCCTCGAAGGTGGGTTGGGGCGATATGCTAGCGCGGAAGTAGAATGGAGCTGAGGTCCTTGAGAATCAGGGGGCTCCGAGCGCCATTGAGATGCAATATGCGCAGATGCTGCTTGAGTCTGAGGGCGGCGATCGCTGAGGTTGGCGGAAGATCGACTCGAAGAGATCACATCTGTCGGCGAGCTAGAGACGCTGGTAGATGATTCTATATTGTTCCCAGCAGCCAGGCGAAGGCGTTGTGCATCGCTTTCCTGGCGCTTCCACCACATGGGCAACCCGTGGAACAAGCCGAGAGAAAACTGCGTTTCCTTGTCCAAAGGCATTTCATGCTTGAATCTGCAACCTTGCTGCGTAAAAGCGCATACACCCTCATGGACCCATTTGTCGCAGTATATCTTGGGCTTTTTATGCGTAGTTGCTGGCTTGGTAACGTTATCGGCCTGTTTTAAGTAAGAAAATTAGCAGCCGAAAACAAAAAATGCAGAAAAAGAATTCTAGGAAGGAAGCTCACCATAATGATTGGCTGGCTCATTGAAGGCACACCAGGAGGCAGAGGGCCATGAAGAGAAGGCAACATGACCATTCCCACAGAAGCCTCTTGAGCGGCCGGAACTTCCTTCATTGGTGGGAGCATATCGGCCGGGATTAGACGAGTGAACTTGCCATTGCCACGGTCAAGAAAGTACCCGTAGCCCATCGTAGCTTCGAGTTCCGGAAGCATAACACAGTTGGGAGAAGAACGCGTATTTGCGTATGGCTCCTGCCGTTGAGATTGCTGCTGGTGGAGAATAGCTGGTGTCAAATTATTCTGAAGCTGGAGCTGTTGAACTCTGAGCTGCTGCTGGACCTCCTGGAGCGTCAGCGCAGAAGACATAATTGGTGCAGAACTGTTGGCTGCCAAAGCAGTAAAAGACCTAGAAGAAGTAGAAGGAGGCGGCGGCGGCGGTGGAGAGGGGGACGATGGAGACGTGCGAGAACTGGAGCCTCCGGCAATCTGCCATGAAACACCCAAAGATGGCACCATATTGGACGATAGAAGACCCAAGTTGCTGGCAGGCTTATGCTGGAAGACCTGGGACTGAGATGTAGGAATTCCGTGATAATAGAATTGATGCTGAGACTGCTGCTGCGATTGCAGCGGTTGTGAGGTCGGAAGCTCCATGCTCAAGTTGCGCTGGGAAATTGAAGGGGTTTGAAGGCGAGGCTGCGAAAAATTCAGAAAACCGCTGTGGGCATTCGGGTTTTGATTGTGTGTCTGTGGCACGCCAGACGAGACAAAGGGACCCGAACCAAAACAAAAATTATTCGGAGGTGGAAAACGGCCTCCACCAAGACCAGCGCCAGCAACACCGATATCATCGCCAAAACCAGCAATACCATCAGCAGGGTAGATGTTGTTGATAGAAGTGGGCGGTTGGCCCGTCTGACCCCCAGGGCCAGACATCGGATGAGCCTCAGCGAGAGAGGGACCCAGGAGTAGCTCGGAAGAGCCAAAAGGATAAGCATAGGAAGTGCTTGTGCGGGGCGCCGGGGTGGGTGTCACTGGAGGTGGTCTAGCGCCGGGCAGGTGGCGATGGGCTGCGCGAAATACCGGGGCCGGCCGAGCGGCGGAGAGCTGAAAATGAACCGGAGTCTGGTACACAGGTAGCTGAGTGCGGCGAAGGGACTCACTAACGGCACCGGGCTCTGTTGAAGAGGGCGTTACGGGCCGGTCGATAAACTGTGCATTATGGTTTTGCACACCCATGGAAGATTTGGTGTCTCCATGGTGAATGGACTCAGGAGTTTCGCTTCCAGTCGGCGTGTCTAGGAAGCTAGCTGGCGATGACATGCCAGTATTCATCTGCTTGGGATAGAAAAGACCCCAGAAAGCACAAAAAATAGCAAAGTCAGAGAATGGGCACACTGATGCGTGAGATGGCGATCAAGAAAATGACGTCAGAAAAGATAGAAAAGGCTGTATAAAGTGAAATTCAAGAGTTGGAAAAATGATTTGGAAAAAGAAAAGTGACCACAAGATGTGCAAAGAAGAAGTCCAAAGGCTAATTTAAGTTTCTCAGGCAGTACAATTGCAAGGACTGTTTAAGATTGTGTAGTTAAAAAACGATTGAAGAAGGCTAGGCAAAATTTGAGAGCAGAGTGGCAGGTTTAAATATCCAGAAGGTGTGCCTAACAAAAGGGCTAGCAGGGTAGGTAGGCAGGCAGGATACTTAAATAGGGAAACAAACAGCTTCCAAACAAAAACAGTAGTGCTCTTTCTTTTATGTAGTAGATTAATTTGGTAAATTTATTTATGATTCTGAGAGGGTGAGAGGGGTCATTGTGTCAGGAACTAAATTTGAAGAAGGTGCAAGTGAATCCTAGTTGGAATCTGCGTATACGAATGCGATATAGAAACATAAGTATTTAAACTGCACTAGCTCCAAATTTTGAAGAGAAACGGGAGTGGTGGTAAATAGGAAAATTGACACGCCATTGCCAGTACATGCCGTACGGAATTATGCACCGTATCACCGATATAGGCCTGAATGGCTGAAGGAGGCAATACCAGGAGTGAATAAAGGAAGGTGCAAACACTGCATATTGAGCAGTCAAGCCAATGGGTATGGCGGACAAAACACAGTGAGAAACTTCCACTGGAAGAAGGGAAAGAGCTTCTAAATTGTGGTTCAGTAGCGTAGCAGAAAAAGGATACCAAGGCTACAGGGCAGGGACACAGGATTTGATTTGATTCCGACACTGGTGTACGGGAACCGGTCAATCAATCAGCGCTTTCTCGAGAGAACCAGCTATGAAGCTTTCAAAGCATCCGCCCAAGCACTGTCTGGAACAGCGTGTCTGTAGACACCAAGCAAGCAAGACGGTGAACCAAGAAAACTGACTATCGGATAATCAGCCGGCGTGAGCAAACAGCTCCCTTTTCACCCAATTCATGCACTCGCAGAGCTCTCTATGGAGCTACTGATGGGGCAATCAAGATGCGAGCAGGTACCGCATAAACTACAGCTACAGCATCTATACTTACTCTGGCTAAATCGGTAGTCATTTAGCTGGCAGGAGTCTTTCGCCGCCCCCGACCTGCTGCTAGAATATGCATGTGTCGGTCCTGCATAACGCCACCACGATGCCCTTCTTCACAGTGAGATTTGCACCGGGTATTGAGAAGTGAAGGAACACTGGGCCAGGCAGGTGGAATCTTGGGTACAGGGACTGGAACAAACGCTCACATGTGTGCTAATTTGGCTTGCGCCACGCAGCAGCAACTGCCAGTTGATTGACGTTGATTCGGCGAAAGGGCGGCCAAGGAGTGGTCGGATTTGCTCTTCTTTCCCGGTATTCGCATAGTACGCACGCTGAGCATCTTTCTGTTTTTCTTCTTTTTTTGTTTTCTTTTAAACCGCAGTGAAGCTGGCTTGTGACAATAGGGCGTGGTATCTGACGGGGCATAAACAGACCCGTATGTTACATTAACACCCACAGCAAATAAGATTCTACAGACTCGATTTGGGGCCTGTTGCGAGCGACTTCAGCTGCCCGTGCGCTTTGCCAACTTTGACTTGTTTTACCCTTGCTTTCTTTTTCTTTTTTCTTTTTCTTTTTTTTTTCTTTTCCTTTTTTTTTTCTTTTCCTTTTTTCTGCATTGGTAATAAACTCAATACTCTATGCGTTGCCCTGTGTAATTGCACGTGACAAGGCTTCTCACTTTTAGGTTCTTGTGTGACACGACCACAACAGGGACAGCCCTGGCTAAGCGTTTCTAGGGCGAATTTTAAAGGCACGAAGCCGGCCGATAAAAGGCTGGGCGTAGTACCAGGTACATATTTCAGGCATAGATATTGGTAGTGATAGCGCCCGAAAATCATGCGCTGCTACTTAGTTATGCATGTATGTAAGAAAGTACATACTTGTTTATATGAAGCAGCCACCTGTGGTCGCAGCAACGGATGTTCAGCTACAGCGCACTTTCTGCCACTTCTTGGACCGCTTTTCTGTCTGACAAAGAGACAGTGCTGCTGGCTTTGCGATGGCAGCTTTCTTTTCCGGCGATTCCTTTTTCTTTCTCGAAAAATACAAGTCTCCGGAGATAATTTGTGTATCAATTTCCGGCATTCTTCTATTGACTTCCATAGAAAAAGACTTTGACTTAGACCACAATGAACTGAAAAAATCTCACAGAATGTTATACAGCAGGCCCCTGATACAGACAGGTATGCCAAGGACATTCCCGGCAGATACAAACGGAGATATTGTAATGTGGCGCAGGCCGCCGTAGCAACTGGAGCAGCATAAATCAAATAAGCAAACAGACGTGCAGCTTGTGACTGAGAACGCCTGTTTTTAATTGGGGCGCCCAAGAGATTTAGGGAAGCATATGCGTAGTGTGTGCTTTTGCTTTTTCCCTGAAGCCATTGAATAAAAAAAGACTGGTGGTACTAGGACACTTGTATTTGCCAAAAACTCAGTCTACAAGGGAAAGGAGAGGGCAGAAAATAGCTCTCTATTCAGCCCTAGCAAAAAGCACAATTGATGAGGAACAAACAAAGCTTATTCATGGTCAAACAACGAAGACAAAAGCACAGAGAGGTACTCTTGGTCTGGCTTGTGCTGATTGCCTGTAGAGCGGCAGAAGTGATACTACAAGGCAGAAGATGTGGACAAAGAAATGCACAAACTCTGATATAAAAGCGAATATCACTGTATAGAGGTGAATATTAACAACACGTACATGTACCAATACAGATAAACAAAACGTAGAAAAAAAACTCCCATCAACGATGTAAAACAGTAACCAGCCGGCCCTCCTGTTGCGCCAACTTGGCCTTTTGCAGCAAATCATCTAGGAAATGCATACTCGCGCGATGCTTCTTCTCCGACAGATCTAGACTGTTTAGCCAGTCTATCGCCCTGCGAATCATGGCCACCGTCGGCTGCACGCTGCGGGGCGTCTCGATGGGCTGCCCATAGGCCGATGTCGACGACTCGCCGTTTTTCCCGTCCTTAAAGAGAATCGGCAGGAGGAGGCGGAGTTCGCGCATGTTGTTGTTGTTGTTGTTGTTGTTATCGGCACTGGGCGTGTATGGCACGTAGGTTGGTGGGCGGAGGCTGGGCATGTGTTGGGATGTCTGAGCCTGAGCCTGAGCTAGAGCCAGAGCCTGAGCTTGAGCTTGAGCGTGAGCGTGATGCTGAGTATGTTCAACCTGTTTATAGGCAGTGTGATTCTCCTGCTTCTGCTGTTTTTGCTGCTGGCGCAGCAGGGCCGGGACCGGGACCGGGACTGGTGTTTGCGTCGGTTGGAAAAGATGCCCGCCGCCTTGCGCCTGATAGAGTGACTTTGGCATCCGGTGGCTGTGACATTGCTGCTGCTGCTGCTGCAGGCCATTATTCCAAGCCATGTACAGAGGCGGTGCCTGGTTAAAGTGATTCCCAGGTGTTATATTTTGATGCATGCTTTGATGCATATGACGCACGGATTGAAGTTGAGGCTGTTCCTGCAAAAGCGGCAGCTGTTGATAAGGCCGTTGCAGCTGTGTGCCCATCGCAGGCAAACCATGATGATAAGCCTGCTGCTGCTGTTTCCGTTGTTGTTGTTGCTGCGGTTGCTGCTGCTGCTGTTGCTGTTGCAGCTGTGGTGGCGGCCGCTGAGTCTGGGCTATATGGCCATTGGGATACTTTGTCGGCGCAGCCTCCGGCCGCGACTGGTGCATAATCGTAGACTTTTGACCAGCCGGCACAAGACTAGGAAGTGTCAACGGCAGCGGCTCGGGAGCTGGTACTGGCGCCGGAGAGGCAGATACAGGAGTAGCAGTGTTGCTTTTGCGGGGCGCGCGTTTGCGCTTTGGCTTGGGCGCGTCGGGATTAGTGCTTGTAGCAGTCGGAGTTTCGGCTTCGGACACTGAAACAGGCGTCGCATTGGCGGCATTCTTGCGAGCCTTGGACGCTCCCTTTTCAGAGGTAGCTAAGAGACTACGTATCTTGCGGCGTTTTTTGCCTAGTGAGATAGTTGTCAGTATAAACACCACCAAATCAAGTGAGCTATAGAATTAGTCAACTTACTGCCTAGCTCTGAAAAGTCCACGTCTTCATCGCTCTTATGCATATCCTCGGCGTCTTCCTTCTCGTCCTGTTCGTTTTGGGAGTCGCTATTAAAGTCCGAATCCGCACCGGCACCGGCACCAGCACCGGTATCAGCATCAGCATCAGCATCAGCATCAGCATCAGCATCGGCGTCAGACGGGAGGTCCGCATCCTTCATGATATCGCCGCTCTTTGTTCTGTAGTTGACAACGCGCCGGGCACGACCACCACGGCCTAGAACCTCCTTCTTCGCCTCGAGTTCCTGGGCTGCCTCGGCTTCGCGCTGGGCCAGGATGCTTTCCCAGACACTAGAAGAAACAGCCTCGCTGCGCTCCTGGCCCACGCTATCCAGCGAGTCTTGAATCTGGCCACCGCCCTCGTTGGACCACACTTTGCCGTAGGTGAACTCAGCCTCAGGGTTTGCGTCCTGGGCTTCCTTGGTGAAGGAGCGGTCGAGAAGTTTCTCAATGGCCGCGGCATCGTAGTGGATTCTCTCCTTGTCTTCGCCGTCCTTGAACAGCGCCTCGGCGCCGTGCTTCAAAATGCCATCGAGATCAGTGCCGTCATCGGCATTGGCGCCCATGCGCTCAATCAGCGCGTGATCCAGCGCCATTTTCTTCTTGCCCATCTGCATAATCTTCTCCTCAACCGAGTCCTTGGTCATCAGCTGCAGACACAGCACCTTGTCTCTCTGGCCGATACGGTGGGCGCGAGAAAGGGCCTGAAGATCCTGGTGTGGGTTGAAGTCGGGGTCGAGAATGATGACCGTGTCGGCAGTAGCCAGGTTGATGCCCACACCACCGGCTCTGGTTGACAGCAGAAAGGCAAAGAGTTTGGACCCCGGCTCGTTGAAGCGATCAATGCTTTTTTGTCTCTCTAGACTGCTGACGCTGCCGTCGATACGGGCAGACTTGACGCCCATGCCGTTCAAAAAGTCCTCGATAATGTCTAGCTGGCCCAAGAACTGGCTAAAGATGAGCACGCGATGGCCCTGTTCATGCAGCCTGGTCAGAAGCGCCTCTAGCAGAATCAGCTTGCCCGACGCCTCAACCAAGTTGCGATGCGCAGTCTGGGGATCGTCGTTGCGCTCTTCAATAGCGTCCGAGTAGAGGAACGGATGACACAGACACTTGCGCAGCTGCATCAGAATGTTGCTCAGACTGCCACGGTCCTTGGTTTTGAGGCGCGTATTGCGGAAAATGGCCTGAATAAGCTGCGGGTTCTTGGCCATGATGGACTTGCACAGCTTCTCCTGAACAACCGTCATCGACACCGGCACAATGATCTGTGACATGGGGGGCAGGAACTTGAGAACGCCAGCTTTGGTGCGGCGGTAAAAGTACGGGTTGATCACCTGGTGCAGCTCCAGAATCTTCTCGGTCGTCAGGTTGCGGTACTTTTCGTCCAGGCTCTCGGCGTCGTATTTAGAGTCGACAAACTGCAGCAGATTGAACAGCTCACGCTTGTTGTTCTGCAGCGGCGTGCCCGTAAGAAGTAGGCGGAAGGTCGGCCGCATCGAGTTGAGCGCACAATACAGCAGATTCTTGTCGTTCTTGAGCCGCTGGCCCTCGTCAATTACAATCCCAGCCCAGTGGATATTGCGGAACCGGTGAAGCGTTTCATCATCTTGTGCTGATTCATACGCCATGACCACGATATGGGCGTTCATCCCCGAAGGACGGCCCCTGGAAAAAAGCTCAAAGTTGTGCGCCATGTTCTGAGACTCTTTGCCGCCGTAGTACGTGACGACGCGCAGCTCGGGCGACCACTGCTTGATCTCACGACGCCAGTTGGGACAAGTTGAGTTGGGAACAACGATGAGGAACGGCCACACCCGCGGAGCCTCTTGAATTAGCGTCGTCAAGAGCGTAATAACTTGTACAGTCTTTCCCAGACCCATTTCGTCTGCCAGAATGGCATTGTTGCCACCGTGATAGCGCCGAAGCATCCAGTTCACACCATTGATCTGGTAGTCCATCAACTTGCCTTTCAGGCTTGGCGGCTGACATGATAAAATGACGTCTTCAAACGGCTTTTCCTTGAACTCGGCGATACGCTCCTTCATCCGCACCTGTGGCTCATGCACAAAGTATTTGCCAGAGAGAAACTGCTGGTAAGCTAGTAAAAATGAGTGGTAGATGTCGGGATCTGAGTCGTCTGGAGGCGCATCCCAGACAGCCTCGTTGTACGGAAGACCCTGCGGCTTGTAGTAGATGCTGGAAATCTCGGCAATGCGGTCCATGTCCTCGTCAAAGGTCTTGGCCGGCGTGGCTTTTGGCTGGTACTTGACGTTGAAGATAATGTCGACCAAGAGATACTCTTCCGGAATAGCCTCGTGCGTCGTCTTCTTGTACAGATTCACCGTATAGCTGCGCTTCCTAAAGGCCTTTTTCGACGCTGGCACAACGACATTGTACACCCAGGCGCCGGACATCCACGTGACATGGCGATGTGACTTGTGCTCCCATTTGATCAGATACTGCTTCTCGTCCTCGGTAAATCCGTCAATCAAGAAAAACTGGTCGGGGTCGTCGGAGCGCGTGCGTTTTTTTATAGAGCTTTTGTCGACCTTTGCCGTCTCGTCCTTGGCAAGACGCCATGCCACAATCCCGTCAACCTTGGTCGTGTACTTGGTACAGTCGCGGCACTTCCAGTCCTCCGTGTACTCTTTAAACCGCTCTTCGGGGATATCTGAGCTTTTTGACGTCATCGGGGGTAGATGATCAGGGTGCCACGCTCGGTGACACTTGGTGCATCTAAAGAAAACATGGTCGGGGTTGTTGACGAGACAGGGATCGACTGCTGAGATTGGGTCAACACCGTCATTATCTTCGCGCAGCTTTTGCTCTTGCTTGGGTGTGCGCCTGGGCGTAAAAGAAGCACACGACTTTCCAACCTCGTGGCAGACTTGACACATGCTCATGCAAGGGGCAAGCTCGTCCTTGATCTGATTACGGCCAATGCAGAAACGGCACTGGAGCACAAAGTTGCCTTCTCCGATCTTGCTGGCCCAGTGCTCACGAGCAAAGCGAGGACCCAGGCACATGCGGTGGAACGATAGAGAACACCCTTGACAGTACACCAAGATACCGCGGCCATTTTCAGGGCCCTGGTTGCAAGAGTCACAAATTTGCATATGGCGCTGCGAAAACGGCAGGTGTTCTGAGAGCTCTTTGAAGAGCTCTTTGACGCTGACGGTCCTGGGCTGGACTGGCGCTCTGTTGTCGTCGATATAGAAGGACTCAGGGTCCATGGCATCGTTTTCCTTCATGCTGCGATTGTTCTTGGTCGTTCGGCTTGACCGGCGGTGAGACTCTTCAAACTCAAACTCAATATCAGAATGCTGCGACTGCGACTGCTTTTGTCTTTTGTTTCCATTCTGTGTTCTGGGACGCAGACTCTTTTTGTAACCCCGAGACCCAGACGCAGCGGATGGCGCAATATCTGAACGTACAATAAACATATTCACTTCGTCCTCGTCAGTGGATATGTAGTTCGTTATCGAAGTCGTCGTTTTTGCCGCCCGCCTGCGGGGCCGCTTGTTGCTCGGGGTATCTCGGTCGTAGGCGAGCTCATCATCGGATGCATCGGCATGGCTGGTAGCAATCGATTCGCGCATCGCTGTTTTGTTCCGCCTTTGTTCCGCATCAGGAATATTGGAGCTTTCTCGAGGAGCTTCGGCCATGGGCTGCGCGTAGTTTTTGATAGATTTTTGGTGGAGAGGCAACTGGCTCTGGTTATTTTCGTCCGGGAGTTCGGATAGTCGTCGCCTTCGCGAAATGTCAAGGTTGGCGTGGGTTTTGGCATATTCTGCCAGGCACTCTTCGCCGTTTTCGATGTCGAGGGCTTCGTCAAGAGAAATCTTTACGGAATTATTAGCACGCGCGACGTTTCATAAGCACACCGGGAACTTACTATCTTGTGTCTGCCATCTAGATATTTGACTTCAAACCAGTGATCGCCTTGTTCGTCCATTGAAGTGGAAACAATGTCTTGGATATAATCGGGTATGATTTCGATATACTCCTCGGCATTTTCCGGCGGCCCAGAGAGAACAATTTCAAACTGTGATGGTGTAGGCGCATTTTGTGTGACAAGAATAGAGCCATCAATAAGTTCGCATCCATCAAACCCCAAATCTTGTTCGTCTACAGGAGATACGGATTCTCCGGAAAGAGCTGGTTCGGAGCTTGGTTGCAAAGAGGCCGGAGGTCCTTCATCCAGGTCCATTGCACCGTCTTGTAGATTGTGGGGATCGGGTTCTTCGTGGGTATTCATAGGGTCAGGTGAAGTTTCGTCCTCAATGGCCAAGTTTGCACCAGTCATGTTGTGTGAAGCCTCTACAAAGGGTTGGGCTGCTTCCACTTCCAGCATAGCCTCAGCAGCAATATCCGAAAGCCCAGGAATCGCCAGTGCGGAAGAGGCGTCGATATCCATGTCTTCACTGGCTACTGCCTGTAGCGCTGCTGTGAAAAGGGCCTCAGTATTGTATTCTACTTCATCGTCGCCAAAGTGGAATGGCGCTGACGCATCAAGATTCATCGCATCCATATCGATATCAGAGTCGGGGATTGTGTCGGCGTTCACGTCCGCAAAGCTGTTGAGGTTATCGCCGGGTAAAACGTTCATTGCGGTTCGCTTTGGGGAATTAGAAAACTCCATTCGTGTCTATGTTTGGGGGGTGCTGCATGTATGTACTAGCAGTTGAGATACCGGCTGGTGTAAGTCTATTGTTCTGAGACGAGAGAAAACGATTGCTCTTGCGCCGTCGCAAACAAGTCAAGAAACATAGGATCAATACCAACGATAGTACCAATGATGGGATGGGCAATGGCGGGCTCAAGAAGTAGAAAGAAAGGATCCAGCGAGTAATAAAGCGTAAATACGTCCCCTCTTGCGTTGAATGTGCTAAATTTTGGCTTGTCGCGTTTTCACGAGCATATGGTGTTTTTTTGTGGTTTTCCATTGCTGCTATTATGCTTCTAAGCAGCTAATGGCGGTTCCAACCTATTGGTGCTTCACCGCCTGCCCTGTTGGTGACTAGCCCATGGACCCTAGCAATTAACCACAGAATTGTGCCCGGCAGTTTAGAATTTTATTGCCAAAAAGTTTCTGTGAACATTATTTGGGCCACTGACATGACATAAAGACACTGACGTATACAGACTCAACTGCTGGGGTCTTTAACCCAATTGGAACTTGAGTATCGCACCTACAGAGTCCAAATGTCTTCTTTAAGATTCTTATCAGCGATTCCGACAAGTCAGTCATTGCCAATTCGGGCTCTGACTTTTTCCCAAAGCCGCGCTGCCTCTTCCTTTTCCGCCATTCATCGGGGCGTTAGAGACTCGTCAAAACCGCATCGGTCAAGATATCAGAATGATCGCACCGACTCAAGGCGCAGCGCCGATACTCGGCCCCGGAAAAGTGGGCTCAAGAGCAAAGACAGCGACCGAATGACCGACTCCGACTTCCGCAAGGCTCTATCAAACGACGCCAATGAAGAAGATGGTTCTCACCGGCTGAGCCGCAGACGCCGCTTTCACGAATCCGATTCAGAGTTTGGCAAGAAGAGTCTTGTGTACATGATGAAGTACGGCGCTCTCAAAGAAACTGCCGACGAAATTATGCGCGAGAAGACAACCGAGAGAGAAGCAGCGAAGAGACGGGCGCTCGGGCTGCCAGAGGAAGAAACGAAGCCGGCTGGCAACGAGGAGCGTCCTCCGTTTAACCGGCCGGCGAGATCTTTTGGCGATAGGCAGTCTGTTGATAGACCGTTTGACAAGAGAGAGTCTGGCGGTAAGCCATTCGGCGACAGGCAGTCTTCTGATGAACAATTTGGAGGCAGAGGGTCTGGGAACAAACCGTTTGGCAAGAGAGAGTTTGGCGGTAGGTCCTTCGGCGACAGAGAGTCTAGTGGCAGATCTTTCGGCGGCAGAGAGTCTAGTGGCAGATCTTTCGGCGGCAGAGAGTCTAGTGGCAGATCTTTCGGGGACAGACAGTCTTCTGATGGGCAGTTTAAAGACAGACAGTCTGGAGACAGATCGTTTGGCGAAAGACGGCTTGGCGGCGATCGCGACAGACATGCACCCGAAGGCCGTTTCTCATCAGAGAGACGGAGATTTGGAGAGTCCAAAGACTTTGAGTCTCGCACTAACCACAAAAAGTCGGGTATTGTTGGAACCCCAATTGTTCCGTACACCACCGCGGCATCCCAGTTTCTCTACGGAAAAGCAGTTGTCAAGTCTGCTCTACGTGCTGCCCGCCGCAAGTTGTACACTTTATATATCTACAACGGCGACAACCGCAAAGACTCGCCCGATGACGCCCTATTTATCTCTCTCGCCAAGCAGCGCGGTATTGCCTGGAAACTGGTCCCCACTGACGGCCAGCCCATGATGGACCGCATGAGCCAAGGCCGCCCGCACAATGGCTACGTCCTTGAAGCATCTCCTCTTCCGCAGCCTCCAGTCGTTTCTCTTGGCCCATGCTCCGAGAATCCGTGGAAGAAGAGCTTTGATATCAAGATTGGTTTCCAGACCCGTGAGGAAGAGCTCGTCAACGGCAGCGACACGACCATCCCGTTTGAAGCCAAGATGAACCAGAAGCCGCTTGTCCTGTTTCTTCACGAAGTGGTTGATCCTGGGAATCTCGGTGGCATTATCCGCACGGCGCTCTTCATGGGTGTCTCTGCCGTGGCCATTACCAAGAATAACTCGGCCACTCTGACACCCGTGGTCATGAAATCTGCCGCCGGCGCCGTGGAGGAGATTCCGATTTTCACTGTGGAAGACGCCAGTGTTTTCATAGAGGAAAGCAAAAAGGCCGGCTGGCGCACCGTCGCCGCCGTGGCTCCAGACCCGCGCCGCCCTGATCGCAGCGCCGGTCTGGACGTGCTCGCGGCTGAAAACCCCCTGGCCAAGGATCCGTGTATTCTGGTGCTGGGTAGCGAAGGCCAGGGTATCCCACGCCACCTGCGGTATAAGATGGACATGGACGTGAGCATCCCGCGCATGGCCAAGGCCAGTGCTGTAGACAGTCTGAACGTCAGTGTTGCGGCCGGTCTTTTGTGCCATGCGTTCCTCCAGGATCGTTCTGGCCGTTCTGCGTCTTCGGAAATAAGAGAAACAAAGAGCTCGAGTGTGGTTCCCGAGGAAACTGCTGACGGCGCTACGTCTACCCTGGCCTCCAATGAGAGCGAATCAGAAGATGCGCCCGCAGAGAAGCTATTCTAGGCGTTATTTATCTCCTCTATGGTTGGTCCAGCTGGTCATCGTCAACTGTGTCAATCGATGCCGGTTTATTTTCAAGACCTTTGAGGGCATCTCATCTATTCAGCTGCTACAGTATCACCAACATCCAACGCATACATTCCAGTCCACTTCTTGGGAGAAGAAAAAGGCTGGTGGGTATGGAATTCCTTCAAAGACAAGAGCGTTGTCTTTCTTTTGCAACTGTGATTGTAACCCTACATCATTGCAGTTCTTTACATACTACTCCTACTTGTACTTTTATCACACATACTTCATTCTCATAGCTCACCTCGCCTAAATAGTCGACTGGTGCTTTGTACAATATATTCTCATATCCACTTCTTTGCATACAAAACGCACACACTGGAATGCCATAAGTACTTTGCATAATTTGTTATATCAGACATGTAAGTGTGTTAGGTTGATAGTCCTCTCATCATCGAGTTTTTAACTAGTAGATTTTGGGGTTATGGTTGTTCAGCTCGGTGTAATCAAGCCCGTATTATAATCCAGTTGTCGTTCAAAATTTGTGCTGTGACAACAAACTTTTTTCCGAGTTGCACATTATCCCGTCTGAAATCTGACTGACATGTACGTATTGGGAATCTATTCTGATCTTGAGGCTTGATATCATAGATAATTGGCTGTACAGACTTTTGCCTAATACCCTACACTGTTCAGGATCCAACTGTTATCATGCTTTCGATTCATTGCTTCACTGCTAGGCTTACCCGAATTCCGAGTGAGTTTGCTCAAAATAGCTTTATCAGGGTTACATTAGTACTATTACGTGCGTTATTCTTACACGGACTAAGAAAGCTACTGTTGCTCAATTATAATTAGCAAGGCAGCCATTTATTCCCAAAAAGGTGTGTTGGTCGGATGTGCATATGGATGGCCACTACACTGGTTTGTATAACCAACCCGAATGCTTCATGGCGTCTACTGACCGACTGCCATGCCAACTGCAGGTGCATATACGCCAACACCAACGCTGAATTCCTGAGATCCTGAGAGACGTTGTACGACAGGCCACACAGTGAAAATACCTCCAACTTGTTTTTATCCCCGAATCGCGAATCGGCCTCACTCATGATATAGCGCTGAGCTGGGGTACAACAAGTATTTAGCTTCGGAGACTTTGAGGCTGTCACTATACTGTATACACGATAACACTGGCGAGCTCCACCACTCAGCTTTGTATCCAGTAGACCATTCATATAAAAGCTCTTTCCCGCTGTCGAGATTATTGTACTCAATTATGTCCCTATTGGCATGTGCATTCAACTTACACGAAAAACACCACGCCTATCTATTTTGGGCAATTGCTGCAATCCACCCGTGCAAGAACCCTGAGGGCCACCCCGCACCAGCACCTTCCTGTTATATTTTGCCGCCTTTTTGAATTTTTTCTCTTTCCTTTCTTTCCTTTCTTTCGTTATGCAAATTTCTCTGTGGCTTTCCGGCCTCTATATTCTTCTTTTTGGTCAAGTTGACGTTGATGCTTTGATTGTTGCTGCAATCAACCTGTATCAAAATGCGTGCACCCGCTCTTTTCTACTATGGGGACTTGTTGGTTCTTTGTCTTTGATTCTTTTTCGCGAGTTGATTGCTCTCGCTCTGACGTGCAAGTCAGCGGAAATCCCTGAAAACGAACCACTCCTACTACCCGTCCGTGTCCGCCATAGAAGGTTTCTGCCCAAGAAACATGCCTTCAGCTCGCCTTATCTAATGACCCTGATTCCAGTGGGCTGGGAAGGGAACTCCGGAGGAATTCTGTCTCTCAGACCCAAAAAACATGAATCTCATGGGGTCGTCATAAAGTGGCTCAGATGGCTTGTTGGTCTTGATAGAAAGGCGTGGTGGACGGTTTCATGCGAGGGTCTACTCCTTCCTGGTGACAAGAACCTGTCCCTTCGCGAGCGACTTGACATATACCTACGATCGCAGGTAATTTTCCCTCATAGACAGTCAAGAAATGGCACTAACAGTCACTGCTAGGGCATGGATCCGTCTCTGTATCCGTACGCCTACCTTCTCACCAGCCCAAAGTTTCTAGGCACCGGCTTTATTCCCAACAGCTTCTGGTACCTTTATATGGAAAACGGAGACCTATCTGTCATCATTGGTGAAGCAACAAACCCTTCGACAGAGCGGCGCATCTACCTGATGAACCCAAGAACCAATCATAACCCCTCGTCTTCGTTCCGTCATACATTCATCAAGGATATGTTCATCACACCCTTTAGCCCCTCGACCGGATACTATTCAATCAAGGCCCCTGATCCGCTGGTCCACCGGACGCGAGTCGTGCAAAGCTTTATTGAGATAACGTTATCCGAGCTTTCAAGTGAGCAGCAAACTCGTCTCGTCGTCTACGTCTCTTCAACCGGTGCCCATATCAAACCCTCCGCCATGTCCTTTTGGCACAAGGTCTCGTTTATCCTGAAATGGTGGTGGGCCATTCCAGCCATTCTTCCAACCACATGGAAGGTTGGCTGTGATTTGATGTATCGAAAGCATCTCCATCGATGGAATCAGCCTCCTCCCTCGGAACCCACGATTCCTCGTCTAGCTCATGGGGAGGAGTCTGTACAAGAGAAAGCCTTTCGGTCGTTCCTCCGGGACTCTGTTGCTTCTTGTCCAGACCCTGTCAAACTTCGCTATATCACCGCTGGTATTGAGGACTCATACTTGGAGGATATCATGACGTCACCTTCTGCTCAGTTCGATACTTTGGAAGCCCGAATCAAGGTCCAGACGCCAATCTTCTATTCCCGCATTTGCCGGTATAGCAACCTCTCGGTTTTGGGGATTCTCTTGGCTGAAGCTGATACCAACAAGACACTCGCGCCTCTATCAAGTGACGATAAACAAGCTCTCAGTACGGTCTTCCCGCCAAAGACAGAAAAAGTATATTCTGCCAGTCACCCTCGATTCTTGCGGAATCCTATGGACTGGCTTTTATTTACTATAATCTGTCGTCTACGCTTCACTCCATGCACCATAACCCTCGCTGAAAATGTTGCCCCTCCACATCCTCGCAGTGGCACTTGTCTGTCTTCCTTTGATTCTTGGGTTCTCACCTACGCAACATCGCAACTAAAACGGCAGTATCGCAACAGTCTTGTCCAGTCACTGATTGCAGAGAACGTGGGCTTTGATTTCATCGCTCTTTTCCAGAGCCTGTCTCCCAGATTGGTGGCTGCTTACGTTTTTGCTTCTTCATTTGCCCATGCAATCATCAATGCTTGAGTCAGCAGCAAGAAAAGCGGAGGGAGACGGATGGCAGTGTGCGGCTCCAAGAACAGTAAAACGACTTGTGTCGACACAGAGTCGCGGCCGGCTCTATTATCAGGCCAGAAGTGCAGAATCGGAAGAAACGGCCTGGAGCTTATGGGAAACTGACACTCGGATTTCCAAAAGTGCTACTACTACTACCCCCACCGTGTCACTTTTTCCTTTCGGCTCTTTTTCCAGTCCCTCTTTTCTCATGACGTTTTTTATCAGGCCTGACAAGTTTGGCGCTGCAAGCATTTGCTGCAGGTAATTCCAAATAACGGCTCCGCTGCGGAAGGAAATGACATATGGTGGTGACAGATACGACACGACCTACAGAGTACGTAGTACTTTGTACAGATGGTTGATGTTTGCAGACTCTGTTCTGTACTCCGTATTCCGGTCTCTGGCTTGTTTTTTTTATTCTTTTTTTTGCCTATGCGCCTGGTGAAACTAAACATTGCCATTTTGCTTTCGGCGAAAATTAGCCCTTCTGTCCCGCAGTCTCGGTAGAGGCCCACGGCTTTAATTTACTACAGAGTACTGTATACTGCGTACTGTACTTTGTACAGCAAGGTCGGAAAAGGCGTGGGGAAATCATCAAGGCACCAAACCAAAGGTCGGGACTTTTTTGGGAGCCAATTAAGGCCCGATTTTTGCGGTACAACAGCCGGTGTCCACCAATGATGGTTCTTCAATTCCCACCAAGCCCACTTCTTTTCTTTTCTTTTTTTCCTTTCTTTTTCCTTTTTTCTTCATTTTCCTTTCTTTTTCCTTTCCTTGTTTTCTTGACCACCAACTTTGTTACTTGTAACCAAGTCCATTATGTCTAACCCCATTCTCCTCTGGTCCCGTGTGGCAGCTCCTTAGAATTCGAGTTATAGAAGTTGATGGAGGGGTGTATGCATACGGCTGATATCTACTCCGTACTGTAATATACTTGGTCACAAAATGGTTTATCAACATTGCAACATTGAGCTGTACGGAGTACAAAAGAAGACGGCATGCTTGTGTCTTCACGTCTCACTGGTTGCCTATTTGAGCTAAGAGCTTGATCCATCAGCAAGCTTATGATAGCTCTTTTGGCACATGGGAGGAGGACTAAGCTCGACAAGAAGGAAGAAGACAAGCAAGCAGGGCAAGACAAGGAAAGGTAAGGCAAACGAGAAAATGGCAGATGGCAAATTAGAGTTGTATAAAGCCCCGCCAACGGCTCGCCCCTCTTCTCAGCAGGCTTGGTAGATTTTTTTTTCTATCTTTCTTTCTTTCTTTCTACGGAGTATTCCCATAAGCCAATTTACCTCTTTTCATTTTCACACCACCTTTATACTACTACTAGCAACCATGGTTCTCACTGGTCACTGTCTGTGCAAGGCCGTCACTTACACGGTCGATATGGAGAAGCCTCTCCTAGTTGGCTACGACCACTGTGACGACTGCCAGCGCCAGAGCGGCTCGACCTACTGTGCGTCCCATATCCAGGCCTAAGCCCTGTTCACAGCTTAGTTCAACTCAGCTTTAGATCATAGCGCTAACGTTTTGTTTCTTGATAGCCCTCGTCTTTGTCTGCGAAAAGGACAAGGTCAAGTTCAACGGCCCCGTCAAGTCGTACGCCGGTAAGGGCAGCTCCGGCAACGCCGTGCACCGCATCTTCTGCTCCGAGTGCGGCTCGCCGCTGGCCCACGACCCTGATGCCGCCCCCGAAATCATTGCCATGAAGGGCGGCTCGCTCGACGTGGAGCTGAAGAAGACGCTGCAGCCTGACACCGAGATCTGGACCGCCAGCAAGCTGCCCTTCTGCCAGGAGCACCTGGCCAAGCCGTTCAAGCACATGCCCGAGTAAATGCGTGGTGGGTTGTGACTTTTGGGTGTTGATGAATATAAAAAAATATCAAGTCAAGAAAACAAGCTTAGCAGCCATTACATTATATACGTAGTTGTAGATCATAAACATCACGAAACAAGAAAGTAAACATGTGCTTTGTTTCAGCACAAAGCAGCAGCCGAGCCAACAGCAACAATCATCGCTACAGTTACCCATGGAACCGCATACCGACCAGCTCCCGACGTCGTACTCTCCTTGCGCACCGCCGTCGTCGCCCCCGCCGTAGCCAGCGTGCAACTCTCCGAGCCACACGCATAGTTATCCGGACAACACCCATTCACCACATTCGGCGTCGCCGCGCAGAGAAACCAGCCCGTTGCACAGCTTCCCGACGCTTCGACCGTGGTTGTTGGCGAATCCGATGCCGGGATGGCGATAGTCAGGTCTGAGCGCGAGATAATAGTGGTCGACGCCGTCGCGCACGACGTCTCCTGGCAGTCGTGCCCGGTCTGGCAACAGCCGCCGCCGTAGCGCGCGAGACAGGCATAGTAGCCGGTTGGGCAGGAGTCAAGCGTGGCGGTGGTGGTGGTGTCCGTGGTGTAGGTTGAGCTGTGGGTGGCAGTTGTAGTAGTACTACTACTACTAGTAGTTGTAGTAGTAGTAGTAGTAGTAGCGGCGCCGCTAGTAGTGGTGGGCCGGTACGGGGCCACGGCAGAGGTATCGGTGGTTGTGATTATAGAAGTAGTGGTTGCAGCAGTAGAGGATTTAGATGTGGTAGCGGTAACGGTTACAGTCATAACGCCTAACCAGACAGTTAGCAATCCATTCATGTGTGTTGAGTTGCATTCACAAAAAGGCACTTACAACCAGATCCCTCGCATGCATATCCTGACAGACAGCATCCACCGCCCAGACTTGACGGACAACTCACAGCACTCGTCGGGCAACTCGCCACATTACCCGAACACTTGGATCCCGATGGACAGCACGCCACATTTCCGGTATCGTCGTTGTCGACCTCGACACACGTCTCCGATGTCGCACAGCACTTGTTTTCGTACCCGATACTCTCGCAGCTCTCGAACCCCGACGGACACGAGCTCCGTCCCTGCAATACACGCAACGCTTCTGCAGCACGTCGCAGCCGCTGCCACAGGAAGATGTCCTCACGAGTATCCTGGTGTGCGCGAAACACGGGCTGGCGTACAGGTGACGTCGCGCTAGCGTTTACGTGGGCGCCGCCCGGTACGCGATCGAGGAGCACAGCGGCAGCGGCCTCACGCGGCGCAAGCGGCATGGTGGTCGTGGTGATCTCGGGCGCAAAGGCTTGATATTCGGCGGGGTAGAACTTGGCGCCGGGGTCGGCGGGCATGCGGCGCACGGCGGTCGGGAGGAAGGCCGTGGCAAAGGCGTCGGTATCGGCATCGGCGTCGGCAGCGGCCGGGGCGGCGACGGCAAGAACGGCAGCGAGAGCACCAACAGGGCGGAAATGCATGGCGGCAATGACGGGCAGTTGTGTGGTTTGGGTTGGTTATGGGGGATGGCTGGAACGCCCAAGGGGGGTTGGAATTTTCAAGGTACAAGAAGGGGGAACCAAAGCGAACAGCAGGTCACATAGGAGAATAAAAGAGTGACTGAATGACGATGACGGCAGGAAATTGAGATTAAATTGAGAAATCAAATTACATCGGTGCCTTGCTCTTTGGTCATTCGGTACTACTAGTACTAGTAGTACTGGCCAGCATTAACCCCGGAGTGATGAACCGCAAATGAGGTCGTAAAAAAAAATCATAAAAAGAAAACGATTTTAAAAAAAAAAAAAAAAAAACAAGGCATTGGTAAATCGTAAATTCCGATCAACAAGTCAAATTGAAGCTCCTGCCATTTCTTCTGTAAGGGCTCCTGCCATTTCTTTTGTAAGGGCTCCTTCCTTGAGCTTATGGACTATGAATGTGGGGCTGTTTCCCAAAAAGGAAGGGCCCTAGGTGAAAATTCGATACTTTGGGTACGGGCGACAGAAGGCGGCAGTCACAAGTACCGGCGATGGGGTCGTGACACAGAAGACAGAAGACTGGAAGACGTGTAATTACAACAGCCGGCCGAGGAAACCGAAAAGGTCAAGATTGAACGGAGCAGACTTGATCTTTGTTTGTTCATTCAGCTGTCTGCTGGTCTATGGTGGATCGATTCTTCATTGTCTCTTGTCTTACACTTAGTGTCGCAAATGTGAGAAAATGACGACGGACGGATCAGATTTATGGATGGGACGGACAAGTTCCAGTTTGTGCAACGTCAAACTCCCATTCAGCAAAACAAAGAGGCAGGGCACGTCACGGCCAAAAAGGATACGATAGCAGTGCTCGAGAGTGACTATGACTGGGTGGTACAATGGGAGATATCCAGGTCATACAATGGAAAATGTCCAAATGTTGACATGCAGATATGATGGGTCTCTCTCCTTGCATTCATAGTAATCAAGGATGACAATAATTCTTCCTGTACTGTACCCAATAGTCAAAGCAAGAGAAGTTAATGTGAATTTTTCAGTATATTTGTGCTGACACGTACCCGTCTTGCTAGCAAGCCAGAAAGTATCACGTTTTTACATCTGCAACATCTATCCTAAGCTATGCTAGTGGTCGCCATGAGTAATATTCGTATCTCTTTGGCGTTGAATCAAACAAGAGCCCCATCCCAATCATCCCCCTTCTCTATAATTTAGGATACATCCCATTCCGTTCCATCCTATCCCAAGTGTACGAGTGCAGCAAGTGAAGAAAACAAAGAAACAAAACCAAGCAAGAAATAACAAAACCCAGACCAGGACCGTGACCCATTGACTGATACCCCAGCTATACAATATCATATCATACCACGTGCGTAGCTGTCAGAGGCACGTGTTGCTCCAGTACTAACTGCTTTATTCCACGCAGAGCTGAGAACACGTATTTGCACAAACTGTAGCGCATCAACCCAAGAAACAAAGCGAACTTGATCGAAACAGACCAGATGGCAAGGCAAGAAAGTGGGTTGTCCGCTGAAAGAGAAAGAAGAAGAAAAAAAGAGAAAGGAAGAAGAAGCAAACAAGAAAGTAAAACAGAAAAACAGCAAAACAAAGCGCCAAGTGTATCGCCCGTCATTATAGAGTATCCAAGTGTCATGCCGCCAACCAAAAAGAAGAAGAGAAAATGAAGCAAAAATAACAAAACAAGAATAAATGATCCAAATCAGGCTATTGAACGGATCGTCTCAGGCGTTATCAAGAAACGTGAGATATGAAGAAAAAGAAGGGTGCAAAGACAAGCAACATTGAAGGTGGAGAAAAGAAGAAAGTGAAGAAAAGAAGTGAAGAAAGTGAAGAAAAGAAGAGAAGAAACGAAAAAAGAAAATTGAAGCGGTCGAAGTGGCAGTAAAACTGAAAATGTGAACGAGTGGCGAGAGTTGGAAATGAAAACACAGAAAGAAGAGAAAATAAAAGAAGCAAACACGACCATGTTACCAAAATCACAGCAACAGATGCAAAAGTCAGCCAGAGTCAAGCGTCAGAAGACTAATCAGTAGCGTTCCGCTGCATCTTGCCAGCCTATTTAGGCCTAATGGCTCTTAAAGGCACTGCTCGTGCGTATGAGAACACGCTCATTTGGCGCCAACTCCATGTTAGCACTGACCATCAGCGCCGCCTCTGTCTCGATATCATCAGGCTTCATCTTAAGCTCAATGTATCCCTCATTCTCCAGCTCAAAGAGCACCTGCATGAACCACGTGCGCGACGTAAAAGCCCCAAATCGGTTCGTCTTAGTAATGAGCACGCGGCCCACGCGCCCACACAGCGCCGGTCGCAACATGTCCTCGACATCAGCCAACTTGAGAACCAGCAGGAGCAGATCGGGCTTGCGCAGCAGCGCCTGCATGTGGGCAATGGAGTAGTTGGTCGAGGAAAACGCCCAGCGGCCGTTAGTTTCGGCGGCCTCGAGCACGTTGCCGTCGGACGTGCCGGGAGACATGAAGAGCGACCAGTGCAGTGCGGAACTGGTGCATGGGTCGATATCGGAGAGCGGTTCGGGCGGAGGCGTTGAAGTGGCCGAGCTGGCCGATCTGGAGAAGGAGCTGGGACCGAGCGATACAAGCAGATACAAAGTCCGGGGCTCGATTTTGGTCACAGAAGAGGTGGCTGACGGCGTGGGCGGTGGTGACATATCGCCGTTCATAATCTGGTGATATTTTTATATATGTTGAATGTATGCCGAATATGGCGGGGATGTTGGCCGACGGCTTGGGCAAAATCTGGACGTTTATTGCATGTGGCTTCTCTTCTTGTTCTTGGTTCGTATATACCAAGAGAGCTCTGCAAAAGAGGTCGATAAACGATGAAAACAATGCTTCTTTTTTTGGGGCCCAGACCAGAAAACTAACGCCTGGAGAAACAAAGCTAATCGAAGTCGAAGTCGAAGTCAAAGTCAAAGGTGGGGTGGGGTGGAAAGCGGCAAGAGGATATACTACTACAAGCAGTTGTAGATTGATGAGCAGCCTGTATGAGTGAGATTGGTCTGAGGATGTTCTGTCTTTTTATCCAAGCACGCAGGATCTTTTGGTCACTTGGGAAAAATCGCAATATAGAAAAAGACGGAGTATGAGGTAAGGATAAAAGACGATGATGGCGTGGCCCCTTAACAGCAGTTGTGCTTCTAAACCCAGTAGCTGGTAACAAAAAAAAAGGATAGGAAAAACAAAAGGATACAGTGATGAGAGAAATAAAAGAAGAAAAGAGAGTAAGAACACAGAGATGAAAAAGAAAAAAAAGAAAGAATGGGAGAAGAAAAGACGAACTATGAAAAATGAAAATACCACAGAGTAAAAATAAAAATCAAGAAAAAAAGAATGAAGCGAATGCGGCACTCCGCATGGATATACAAAAGTCAAGTAGGAGATATAAATTCTAGAAAAATAAATAAATGAAAATGGTAGAGAAGTAGAATGTAAAATCAACTGCCAGTCGTGATAATGCCCCGGCAATAGTCTAGCAAGCGCACAGAGAACAAGTGGACTTGAATCTTTTTTTTTCTTTTTGAACCTAGGCTTGATAATAATACTTTGAAGTTATTATTATAAACCAAGTTTGTTGTATTCCATGTTTATGGGATCATGGCTATGGCAAGGCTAATAAATGTCGAGCAAGTCTGAATGTAACGGAAAATAGAGGATAAAAATATAATAATCAAGGAAAAGAAAAATACCCCTAGAACATAGCGAAGGGGGTGCTAGAGAACGAGATGAAGACAGTGGTTGTTGATGTGCTTAATGTAATAGGCACTACAGGCCTGAGTACAGGCCAGCCAAAGTGGACTTGGTCTGATGCTAAGTACTTGAGTATGTGTACTTGAATATTTTTATGTGTAATGTAACCTACTGTGTGTATCTATCCAACACAGCGCATAAATGCACTACAGCATGGGGCTGCACATACACACACCCATTGCACATACCTACTTAAGCACATATACACAAAAAGTAAAATTTCGATAACAAGCGCGCGAGATTGTCCTTCCGGGCCTGCTCACCCGTCCGCCCCGTCAGTCCCTGGACGGCCCTTGTCCTGTCCTTTTTTTGTCCTATCCTATCCTAACCCTTGTCTCCATGGCATAGCATGGCATAAGCATGGGCCAGTAGAGAATGGAACGCCGTGGCAAGACAGGGTCAGGCCCTGAGAGGAAATAAGGAAGAGAAAGAGGAAAACAAAAAGAAAGAGGGGGAAAGGGAAAAGAAAAGCAGCAAGATGGAAGCTGGCCGTTGATATGGCAGACAATTACAGACATCCATATTCAAACGCGCTGCTGATAGACTATCTACAGCAGAACTTCCAGTTTGGTAGTAGAAACATACAACTCTATGATACAGCTTGTCAGATAGGGTAGCGGCGACTAGCTGCTGACTGACTTGTCATATCAGTGTATTTTGATATGCATTTAGCTGAGTATACTGGCCAACCAGGAAAGGGATATTCAATAAAATTATAGTCAAAAAGAGACTATAATAGGCAGTGCACGAAAGTTTTCTTGGGATTTTTCTTTCTTCTGTTTTGCTCTGCTCAACTTTATTCCAACTTAGCAGTACTAGTAGTACTAGTAGTAGCTTTCACTTGTATTTCATTCCCATCACATCACGTCACGTCACATCACATAGAATCACACAAACACAAGACAACTTAACCCATTAAAAAATAACTGAGCTTCTTTCTTTTTTGTGTACTTGGTGGAAATATGGTTGCAAATCTTCCCCTCGCACAGCGCATTTAAACGCCAAAAAAAAAAAAAAAAAAAAAAAAAAAAAAAAAAAAAAAAGAACCGACACAGAGCCAAGCTTTAATTAGCATCTGTGCTTCGGAGCCCTCTATGACGCAGTTTTGGCCGGGTAGCTGCAACGCTAAACAAGTGCCAGGCTAATCGCCGTGACAGAGAGCCCTAGTTGTGTGTCTTGCTAGCTTTGCAGTATACTGCGTGTGTTACTAGTAGTAGTAGTAGTACTAGTACCAGTAGCACATACCAGTAGTATTCACGCAAATACTTGTCTCTGCATATCTGTATGCATTGTATGCATTATGCAGTACACCAAGCTTTGTGTGTGTGAAGAAATAAGTTCGACCTGTATGTTACAAACGCAGCAACAAGCAGTACTTTCTTGTCTCGCTTCAGCGGCTTTTCGTCCGTCTTTTCTGTATTTCTTGCCAAAAATCATTTTCTTGACTACAAATTCTCTTTTTTTTTTCTTTTTTTTCTTTTTTTTTCTTTTTTTTTCTTTTTTTTTCTTTTTTTTTCTTTTTTTTTTCTTTTTTTTTCGTTGACTAATAATTCTCCGTCTAATCTATAAGCCAACGAAGCATGAAAAAAAAAAATAATAATAAAATGAAAAAAAAGGACTACCGAAATTTTGGCTGGACAGCCAGCGCGCTCGACTAACATGGATCAGTGGGTCGGTAAGCTGGGTTTTAGTTGATATATTGTCTGCGTGTTGTTGTGTTGTTATTATTGTTGTTCCTAATAACTGTACTACAACTAAACTTTTTGCGGGCAGCCAGCCAGCAGGGTCCTCTTGTCTCATTTCTTTGTCTTTCTTTTCTGTTCTTTTCTCTTTTTGGTCTTCCCTTAGTTTTCCGTGTTTCCTTATTCTGCTTGATTCTTTTTATTTGTTTCTGTTTTTTCTTTGTTTTTCTTCCTCGTTTTCTTTGATTTCCTCTTTGTATTCTTCTTTTTCAAACTCAGGTCAGTCTGCATAAGCTTTGTTTAGGCTTAACTAGGCTTGATCCAACTTGGCCTTGACATTTACCAATCCGTCTTCGATTTTGATCAACAGGAATACGCATCACCGTCCGATTATCACCTGGCCTCATTTTGTTTCCTTTTTGCCTTGTTGCGTTATGAACCCCTACCTTGGTTTATACTATAATAAACATGGGACGGTATAGCTCCATCCATCACGTGAAGAACCACTAAACTTCTAAAATAAACTCATTTCACGATCCTATCATCATGGCCTAGCCGTTCCGGTTCCGACCCATACGCTAAAAGAGGAGAGAGCAAAAAGTGCCTACGCAAATCACTGAATGTGAAAACAATTAACCTAATAAAGAGTGAAATATAAATGTATATCCCGTCCGACTTGTCCACCCGACTGCAGCTACTTATTTCCAACTAGTATTTCCAAAGGGTCTTCTAGCACCATGCAAAGCACTTTACCAAGTACCACGATACAGGGACAAGTCCTTCCGTCCAAAACCCTAGCTTTGCCAAGTTTACGGCTACATTGGACAGGCCACAAAACGACGGAAAGGGATGCAGCAACGCCCTGGCCACCATCAACTTCCATCATAGCAACTGGGATGCTAGCATAGCCCCCCGGATATAGGACTCAAAACTCCTTGGGTAATATGGCTCAATGTCATTTGCAGCCGACAAGATATCTTCATTACAGCATGAACGGGGTTTTGGAATGACAAATAACAGGGGGCTCGTGTAAGTACTTACTTAAGTATGTAGTCTCTAAGCTTGGCTTGTGACAGCAAGCAATTCAACAAAAGTGCAACAAATAGGTACTATTATTGGTTTTCTCATTACAAAACTCGACTGTTTTTCCGCGACGAGAACAAGTAAAAAGCGAGTGGGAGTATTATAGTACTAGTACTACTAGAAGAGAAACAATCAAGGAAACAATGATGCTACTTGCTTACCACACCATTGAAACGGTACTTTACCAGTAATGCGGAACTTTAGCTGCTGTCTGCGCTAGTATTGGGTTTTCTCTTCATTTCCCGTCCTTTCTTGTTCTCATACCTTACGAGCAGTGAGGGAAAAAAAAAAAAAAAAAAAAAAAAAAAAAGAAGAAAAAAACATATATTCACATGACAAAACATTCCATGCACGACTGCATTTGTGTCAATCCATGTTTGATAATCTGCATACTTGACCTACGCACTCGCTGACTTGTCCAAAGTAAGAAGTAGAATCTCTCCATAACCCGGTTCTCCTCCCGCTCGGGCAGATTGGCTTTGACCCTTTTGCTCTGATCTGCTGTTGTTTTCGACACATCCAAGCACTGCATATATGCAGTACCAAGTACCAAGCATACAAGACATAGATTCTTCTTCAAATCATGCTACGCCACGCACCCGCTCTGCTTCGTACGCCCGTAACTCATATGATTTCATGTGTAGCGTGGATATGCCCGTGGTGTTATTTCAAGTGCAGCATATGCAAGTACAGATGTATTAGTAGTACTAGCAGTAGTCATATGCTGTTATCAGTACAACGATACAACGATACAAGACATGACTACAAGTGCATGTCTCTGTCCCCATCTTCTAGCGTATAATTACTTCTCTTCTTTGTGTCTTTGCCCTCCAATCGTCATCAGCAATACATAATGGGCTCTGTTTCTGCTAGCTTGCTAGCATTCTCTGCCAAATCCATATCTCCATGTCTGCCTCCGTTCCCTCTCCTCTCCTCCCCTCGTCTCCCGTCTAGGTACGGTACTTTGAGTAAGATCAGCATTTTACAAAGCAAAGCCCTTAAGGAAGAGGAAACACACTAGTAAAAAGGAATGAACTAAGATGCCGGATGATCTCAAGAACCTTGGAAATTCTGCCCCGTTTTTGCTTTCCCCTTCTTGTCCTGCCACGCTCTCTAAGCCTGCGCTGTACCGAACCGAGCACCCAATCTAAGCTAGGCTTGTTGATATTAATTAGCCAGTGGTTTTCCTTGTTGCCAAGCGTTGTCAAGGGCTCCCGGGCTCTATTTGGCCCTTTCAAAATTCCCGTCCACCCCCATGCCGCAATCATTCTGCTTGTGACGCAAACAACAGCACTATTTCGGCCGGTCAAACCCCGAGAGTATGGATTTAGGGTTGTATCCCTGTGTAACCCGCATCAAACTCGACGAAACGTCATAGCTTGTGGCGCTGTGGCGTAATGACCTCCACCCGGGGCTTATGGGGTCGTCGACTTGCCAGGCATAAAGAATAATGCTAGTACTACTAGTACTACTGCGTACAGAATAGCGACGCCTGTCCTGGCTCGCCGCCCCGCTTTTAGTGGCCATTTGAGTCAGCATAGCGCCTCAGCGGCGCTGCTTGTGCCTCGTTCGTGTTTTGTCCATCATAATCCATCACATTCCATCATAGTTAAAGGTCCCGCTCGTTCTCCAGTTTACCGTAAAGGCCAGTAAAAGAGAGAGAAAAAAAAAAGGTACAATACATTAGCCGACTACAACATTTATCTACTTTTGCTTGCTGCATCTACAATCTCACATTCAACAACAAGTCTTTTTGCTCCAATTCAGCACTCGAAGCTTCTATATAGCTCAACTTTTACTCTCATATTTTATATACCGCCACTTCAAACATTACGACCGCGAAAATGAGCGACTGGGACAACGTCACCAAGATCGGCAGCCGTGTCCACGCTGGCGGTGCTGGTCCCCGCGAGGCTATTGTCCGTGGCAAAAGTGCTCTGAACGCCGCCCAGCGCAGCGGTGCCGTCGTTGGTACTGAGAAGAAGTACGCCACTGGTAACGCTGTACGTATATGCCCGTCCCCCGCTTTCAGTGCTGTTGCTGCCATTGCTTCAGCCTTGCTATCACTTTCGTCATTGTCATGACCACTTGTCGCAAAGTGCTGGCGTCATAAAACACATCACTTTGAATCTCCCTACAGGTCTGCATGTATGTATGTAGCACATTGCCAGCTAACATCATTTGTCTCGTACAGGCCAAGACTGGTGGTTCCGAGGGCCAGCGTCTTACCAAGGTCGACCGCTCCGACGACATTATCAAGCCCAACACTGTCGGCAAGATCGTCGGCGAAACCATTGCCAAGGCCCGCCAGTCCATGGAGCCCAAAATGACCCAGAAGGACCTCGCCACCCGTTGCAACACCACCCCCAACATTGTCGCCGACTTTGAGCGTGGCACTGCTACTCCTGACCAAAAGGTTCTGGGCAACATGGAGCGTGTGCTGAACGTCAAGCTCAGAGGCGCCGACATTGGCAAGCCCAAGTTTGCCAAGAAGGACAAGAAATAAGCGGTTTCTGTACGGTATGGCAGCGCTGGGACAACAGTATGGCCTGGCCTGTTTTCTGTTTCTGTATTCGTGTTTTCTTTTCTTGTGGGGGATGGGATATGAGCCGGGAGCTAAAAGGATAGTTTGGCAGCTGGTCTGTGGACTACAGGCCGCGTGATCAACCGACCTGTCCCGCCGGCTGTCGAGCTAAGTTGTAGTTTGGGGTCAGATGTCCGGCTGTGAATGCCGACATCATTGTGGACGGCAGGGTCTGTCTTTCGGTCTGTCTCCTCATCAACAACCCGAGCCGCACAAGAAGCTTCGAGTCCAGACGAGCTTCCGGTTCGGCATCACTGGTAGATGCCGAGAGGTTCACTAGCGTTTGATTTTTCGGTGGGGGTTCATTATACTTACATACAACATGACAAAACATAAGAAAGCTTTATACTCGCATGTATAACACCAAAACGGTGTACTCAACCCACTACACCAAAATGCTGAAGTGAGTGACGAACAGGGGCAAGGTATGACAAAAAGAAAAGTGTCAATTATGGTACTATGTAGTAGTAGTAGTTTTAAACACACTCAGTGTGCAATGCATAATCAATAGACTATGAGCAAAAAGTAACAACAGACAAAACAACATCTGTGCACAGAAAAGCAAACCCCAAATGAATCAATCCGTAAAACAAAAAAAAAACTCCCAAAATCGCAAACGGGTATACATCAGAAACCTCATATCTTGGCCCCAACACCAATATATTCCTCCAAACTTGGTCCAGACCAAGCACCATCTAAGCCGACGAGAGCTTCAGCACACGGTTGTGAATGGTCGCTGTGCCGGGGAAGCTGTCCCGCTCCAAGATGACAAACTCCCGCCCACGCACCTCTTTCAACCGCAGCCATTCGGGCGCCAGCTCGCGCGCAATCACCTCGAGACACGCACGCACCTCGTCGGCCGCCATGGGTGATGGAAACGAGTCCTGCACCCGCGTCGTCAGTCCCGCCAGAGTAAACGACTGCCGACACATGCCCTCGGGCTGCACCATCATCTCCACGGTGCCCGCAATATGCTGTGCGCGCTGCAACATGCCCTTGCGCACGTCGTCGACAGACGCATTCAGAGCATTGCGCTTGGCCGCTTCCTTGAGCCGGATACGCTGCAGGACTGTCAGCGGCTCGCCTGTCACGGGGTCCGTCGTCGGGATGGTGCTGATCACGGGCTTGGACACGGCGGCGCGCAGCTGTTCGAGGACATTGGGCCGCGCGGCGGGCGCCGGCGCCGCAATATGCTTGATGGGTGCCTGTGGCATGTCGGCGAGCGATAGATCGGAAAGGCATCGCGAAATATCCTCGGGCGCAGAGGTCGACGCGCGGTCGGTCGCCTGGGCGGTGCACAGAGCGCGCAGGTTGGCCTCAAAGGCTGTGCACATGGCAGCCACGTCAATGGCGCGGTCGGTGGTCAGGCGCAGGCACATCAGGCGGCCGAATTCGGTAACCTCAAAGGGCGACGAGCTGCCGTTGTGCATCTGGATGGCCACAATGTGGCGGATGTCGTCCAGGGTAACCGTGCGTTTGCCCCAGTTGCGCGTGACGTGCGGCAGGATGTCGCGCATCGTGAGAAGATCTGACGCACCGTTGTGGGCAATCTGGACGACAGCAGTGCGCATAAACGCCGTGTGCAGCGTGAGGAAGTCGTCAAACTCGGCGGGGAGTCCGCTCTTGGTCTGTCGGCGGATGACCTGGAAAAAGTTCTCGATGCGGGCGTTGTTGGGCGCCACAGAGGGCTTCTTGGCGGCACGCTTGCCAATCTTGGCAGAAGCATCGACGCGGCCGCTGCGGGGTGTACGGGCAGAGCGCTTCTCAGAAGACACGGGCGTCTGCACATTTAGGGCGGCGATACGAGATTTGCTCGGCGTGGCGAGCACGTGGGCGGGGACGATATCGGAGGCCGGGGCTGCGGGAGCCGGCACTACAATGGAGACCTCAGTCTGGTCGGTCTCGGCCTTCACGCGGGCCCGCTTGATGGCCTTGGACGGCGTGGAGGGAGCAACGGGCTCCGATGCCGGGGTGACGTCCTCCTCTTCCTCAATATCGCGAGCCTTGCGCTTTCTGGGCTGGATGGAGGCAGACACGGGAACTGCCTCAATTACGGCGACTGCCTTCTTTGTGGCGTTCAGCGGCGACGGGGAAATTGCCGACTTGGTGGTGCGGCCAAAGGAAGTGATATCCTTGTTCATGGCCGGCGAGGCAACTACCGCAGTACGGGTTCTGGTACCGACACGAGCCATTGCTGGGACGAAAGGTAGTTGCTTGGTGTCTGAAGCCGATACGATACGAGAAGATGAGATAACTAAAAGCGAGTAGTTTCCGATGAAGACCGATTAATACAATTGAAAGGAACGGCTAGCTTAAAAGCAGAAATGCAATGGTATAATGAACACAAAAAAAGGCAAATGAACGCTGGTGAAGGAGAGTATGAAGCAAAATGTTGCGATAAAACGGCGATGATCAAAGTGGAGTTTGAAGGAAGAAAAGAATGGCCAACATTTAATGCAAAATGGAAACGAAAGGGAAAAGCTTCAGCAATTACAAAAGGGTTAGGATGATCCAGAAATATCGTCCGCTTTTTTACACATTGGTGCTTTCCACAGCAACGAGCATGCCTGTCGTTTGATCGGATCCTCAGCCCTTGATCCGTGGCTACAGCCAATGTCATGTTCTCATACGCGCTTGGACGCTCTTTTCCCCTGTCGCGTTGAGGTAATTCTGGCGCGTTGATTGGTGGGTCACGGCGCTCAGTGTGGGCCTATTGCCTATTTGGTATAAATCGACACCAGCTGTGGGCCAACGCCAGACTTTTTTTCCATTGGCCTTTTCGCACCATTTTTGTGTCGTTTTTTGTGTGCGCTTTTTTCTCCACCAAAACAGCCTACTGCTCGATTCAGATGCTTTTTTTTTTTTTTTTTTTTTTTTTTTTGAGATGGCGTGGGCGGGCTGTTGCCCGATGAAGCAATGCGCACCTTCCGCATGACTTGTGGCGGCCTCTTTTGTTTACTTCCTGCTGTGGCTGTATTAATGTGGTAAAAGGGTAATTGCGACAGGGCTTGGGTAGTTGCCATGACACCGGACCAGCATTCAATAACGGTTGGACTGGTAACAGATCGCTAAAATGCCAGGCATAGTGCTTTACAAGCATGTATGTTTACAGGGCATGTTTATAGGGCAGCTATAGCAAAGAATCTACAAGTAGGTAAAATCCACAGCTCAATGCAAACAACATTACGGTGAGCTTCACATAAGGACACTACTAAGTACATTCAAGAGCATCAATTTGGACTCTATTGTGAAAAGAAGTTATCGAGAAAAAGCTATCGCCAATCTGATAAGCAGAAACAGCCAGTCAAAATTAAGCGTAAACTCCGGACAATTGTTGATTCCCAAAGAGGAAATCCAGGGTTATAAGCCAATTAGCCCAGACTAGATCGATCCATAGCGTAGTGAAATAAACAGAAAATGAACAATGAATGGACAAAGAAAAGAAAAGAGAAAAATCAGTTGGTAGAAGAAAAAGCCAGTGAGAAACAAACCCTCGAAACGCCGGCTGATGTCACTCTCAGATGACGCCAAAACAAGAAAGCACAGAAAACGGTATGCGAAGAAAAAGCCACACAATGGATGAAGAGAAGTTGAGAAGAAAGAAACGAAAACGAGCAGTAAGCGAAGATAAGAATGGAACACGCGAAGAATATAGGGAAAAGAAGAAGCAAAAGAAAATATTAAAAAAAAAAGATGTCTAGTGCATCGAAGTCAGCCAGCTCGGATGTGCAAACGAGACTGGAGACGGCGGTGGCGGGGCCGGAACACTGTAGTCCTGGCCGAAGCCGAGGCCGTGGAAATCACGAGCCGATGATGGCGAGCTCAGACCGGCCGATAAGCAATCACTGACACTAGAGATGAACTGATCGGACGCCATGATGCGAAGAGGCCGACGAGGCACGGGGGCCTGGACGGAAGGAGATGGAGACAACGACGGGGACGGCATAGTGAGGGGAAAGATGCCGGGTCGGGTCAGATGGGGCACAGGACGGAGCTGCACTGCTGAGTATCGAGGCCTGTTTATGAAAGAAGAGGCTCAAGAATCAGTGACTGATATCTTGACGAGCAGAAGCTAGCACATGGAGAATATGGCGGGGGATGGACGTGATATTAATACTTGGAGGTAAGAGAAGATCCACAGGCAAGCCAGAAGCAACTAGAGATGAGAAAGAGCAACCGAAACCTGGAAGAGCACGAAATGAAGTGTGAATGCGCCAAGTAAGTGCCGATATTATGCGATCAAAGCCAACGACCTAAACTACGCTTGGTCACAGTAGTAACCACAGCGAGATGATGAGTAGCATGGCCGAGAAGAGAAGCCTTTGCGGTGTTGTAGAGACGACGAAGAACCAACCCAACCCAGCCCAGCTCGATTTAAGAAGGGGTACAAGAAAGTGCTACTACTACTACTACTACTACTAGTACTAGGTCGCCACCAGGGAGGCAACATTTCACCGGTGAGATCTATGTAACAGGACAGACCAAAACATAGCACAAGTGATTGATGGTGGAGGGGGCGTGCGCGGGAGAGCGGAGAGACCGTGATATCAAGCAAGTTTTCACGACAAACGACAGGCAAGAACTTTTCCATTCAGACGAGATATTACACCCAGAAAGGGATATCAAATACTCGGAAAACAACATAGAGGCCGTTTGTTCCTAACGCCCGAAAAAGGAACAAATCAAGAAAAGAAGGGCCGAGAAAAGAAACAAAGAAACCAAAAAAAGATTGGACGCATGAAAGAAGCGTATTTCCAGACCCATAAAGAAGGGCAATGCATAAATACAACCAACCAAGCAAACAAAGACACGGGCGAGCATTGTGCCAGCGTCTTTGAACTGAGTATAACTGTCAATGGAAAGAGAAAGAAGGGGAGACGGAATATTGTGACAAAGGCGTATGTAGAGAAAAACAAAAACAGGCCACCTGGGCGTGTGTTTCTAGAGATCGCCCGACCAAAGTTTTTCTGTATTCCAATGCAAAAGTAAAGACAAAACTGGCATGACCTCATCGTGCGGCTACGATTGTGCTGATTTATGTTGATTTATATAGGAATACTACTCTAGAATTTTCTTTGTACTGGGTTTCCAATGGCCTGGTTTTCTCACGATTTAGCGCGTATTGTTGGTGATATATATGAGAAGCACAGAGAGATCAGTAGGTAGCCTGTCGGCTATATTATTGTTGTATTATTCCCTTGTCGCATAAGTCTACTTGAAATCAAACGAGTCACGACCAATATAAAATTCCGGCAAAGGCCTGTAGTGGCATCATCCACTGCCGTCTGGATTTGTACGCAGTATTTCCCTTCTTATAGAGTACAATGTGACATGTAGGACTGTCAGAAAGTCCTCACTTCACCACCAACTACTACAGAATCACCTAGAAGAACCCGAAACTTGGAAGCATCACATAAAGGAAAATATGGAAGAGGGCCCGAGATAGCATCAATGTTACCGCCGAAAACATTACTCATCCTATGAAAGTCTCGGCTCTGTTTTTACGTATACTCCACGAGAGAATACATAGTTGCCCTGCTTCTTGGAGGCTCTGCCCATCACAGAAGTTCTGGAACAAGTAAAAAGAAACGTTGTCGATCTGTGAAGCTTAAAGATATGGCAAGCGGAAGCTCTGATGATCTCAACGTTTGGAGTCTGAGTGTTTGTCAATATCCTGTAAATATCATAGTCCATAGAAACAAACGCCAAGTTAGTTGACAGGATTCGTAAGTAAAACTTATTTATACTACAAAGTATTCTGCCTTTATTATACCCTTGATATTACATGGAAACACTCAACAAAACGCCCCACGCTTTGCCGTGTGCGTGCTCCCCACACCCGATACCAGCAAGTCGTCCTATAATACAATACCACGAGTAGTAGTAGTAGTAGTAGTACAACACACCATCACCACTTTCTGCAACACAGCATTCGCTCACGCAAGCAATGAACAGCAGCTTTTTCTCGTAGTGTTTCCTGTAATGAGTCAGACCCACCCATATCTCAGCATTTGTCTGGTCGTCGTGGGCTGTTCTGTCTTCTAGCTAGTCCTACTTCTAGTATAGTCCACACAGAACACAGCCAGCATGTCGTGTCTCGTTTCCGTGTCCGTGTCTCCCCAGTGCCACAGACTGTTTGGACCTGCTACACCTCGCCCACAGCACAAGTACAAAATCAAGCAAGTACAAAGCACCGCCGGCCACAACACATGTGAGTGCCCCGGCTGCTGTTTCCCCTAGTCCCTCTTTTTTCTTTTTTTTTTTTCTTTTTTTAATGAGTAAGAAAACCAAGCAGTGCTACAGTGCTGTGCAACACAGTGTACTATGCATTCGCTACTCCAGAGCCTAGATAGCACTGTTGCGTCTTGCAGCTAATGCTCTATTCTGGGTATTGCGCTAGTCCTATAGACGGGACTGCGCTGTGCTCTTGTACACTACGAAGCCATGTCTCGGCGCGTGCAAATGGATGGTCGGCGCATCACCATGGCCGTCTTTTCCCAGGGTTTGGATCTCAATGGCCACCTGGTTCTCATCCAGCAGCACCAATCGCCCTGAGTCAACGTGTTTGGTGCCGTAGTCAGTCGGTCTGAGATCAACCACATGTCCAATCTCCAGCCCCGATAATTCATCACTAAGCGTCTTCTGGGCTTCCACTAGAAACGGCGCCCGGGTAATCCGGGTGTATGCTTCTTCGCCGGAAATACTCTCCGGCTTGCCTCTGCTCTTGCGTGCCGTAGACACAGCCTCCTTGAACCGCTCTATCCATGCATACACCCTAGGAAATTGCGCTGCTGAAAAGTGCTCCGCCGGCAACGCCCCCGGCACGCTCGTGATCCAGCAAAACGGCCATATCGCTTCGATATCCGCCACGCTTGGGTCTGGCCCGTCCAACACCCACTCGCGTCCATCACTCAGCACCGTTTCCTCCAGCACACGCATGGCGCCGCGCATCTCAGCCAGTGCCGCCGGCCGCCTGCGCTGTAAATCTTGACGCCTCGTCATGCCGCCGGGGAAATACGACGCACGGTCCTTCCACCACTGTGCCGAACGCAGCATGGGCAGATCGGGCGGGAGGAGCATGGCGGCTGTGGCAAATACGCCGCTGTCGATTGTGAAGCTCTGGAAGAGCATGTGTAGGGCTTTGTGCTCGGGCGAGACAACGGGAGCGAGAGGCGGAAGCCGCGGAAAGAGCGTCTCGAGTGTGGATATGATAAGGCGCGTGTCTGCGTAGACGGAGCGGCCGATGGCGAGGAGCGGGATGCGGCGGTGTTTGATACCGAGACGGGCCAAGTCCGGGCGGGGCATCATGACGGGTTGGAGCTGATTGGATTAGCAGAAGTAAAGCGTCGAAGCGGGAGGGATTATCAGGCCTACACATTGCGAGTAGGGAATGCCCCTGAGGTTCATGTACCACACAACTCGCTGGGCATACGGCGAGAAGGGATAGTGGAAGAGCACGATCGGCGGTGGGTCATCCATGGCAGCGAGTCTTTGTAATTTGCTGTTTTTAAATATACGTGTACATCTCTATCGCCAGACTTGGAAGCCGGCCTTTTTATCTTGTTTGTCCCGACCAACCGACTAATTGACTCGTCTATCTCCTTGTACGGCCACACAAGATGCGGGGTTGGCCGATTAATTCATACATTTAAATCCAGCACTCCCTGGTAGCGGCATGCTAAACTAAACCAAAGGCAACACAAAACAGCAAAACCAGTCTTTAAAAATGCCGACAAGCTTGAATCCTGGCTACTTAGCTACATAGCTGCTAGCTCCAGGTCCAGGAAGCTTCCCCAGATGTTGGATTGGGAGTGCGGATTTTGCAAGGCAGGCTGTCCTGGGGTTGATTTTGGGGATTCTACTTTGTACATACTTAAGTAAGTAAGTAGTACTTCATACTCCAGGACTCTGATATGAATACTTTTGGTAGTACTGGTAGTAGTAGTACAAATATTCTCATGTCCGCCATAATACAACCAGTCCATATTGATCGGCTAAAAGACAAGCAAACTCAATCCCAGCCCCAAAAAATTAAGTGCCAAACCCTCTCCTCATTCTTCTTCTAGCGGTACTTTGAGTTTCTTTTTTCATTTTTTTTTTTTTTCATTACTCTCATGGAACCCGG
>LKBB01000122.1:0-12306 GCA_001513885.1 Thielaviopsis musarum
TGTACTGTTTGAATCTATGGCGGGGCCAACGGAATAGCTTATTACTGGTATACTGCTGGTATATTGTATTGCGTACGGCACAATGGAGACTCATTATGGGAAATGGCCTAGACCAGCCAGCAATGCATTGATGAGCCGATTTGTCTCGGATGCCAAGAGATGCTTTACAGTAAATAGCAGACGCTGAGGCTAGCTGAAGGCAAATTCCTGGCGGTGAGGAGGGCAGAAGGCAAAAAAGGGCAGGAAAGAGTGAGGGACAAGACAGAGGGATGAGAGAGACAAAAAAGCAGCGGCAAATCAGCTGCAAACAGCGGACAGCCGAATATAAGTACGAACAAGCCCTGTCAGCAAACTACTCTCTTCTAGCTTCTCTCTCAATCATTCCCTCTCCCATCAATTTGCCCATCCAAGCCGCTACAATGAAGCTCGTCGTGTTCAGCGCCAAGCCGTATGACCAGAAATACTTCCAGGCGGTGCACGCCGCCAAGGACAATGAAATGGCTGACGTCGAAGTCGCCTACTACGAATCTTCACTCGTGCTGCGCACCGTCCCGCTGGCCGACGAGGCTGACGCCGTGTGCATTTTCGTCAACGACGTTGCCGACGCGCCCGTGCTCAAAGCCCTGCACAAGCGCGGCGTGCGCGCCATTCTGCTGCGCTGCGCCGGCTACAACAATGTCGACCTGAAGTGCGCCGCCGAGCTGGACATGTTTGTAGCCAACGTTCCGAGCTACTCGCCCGAGGCCGTCGCCGAGTTCGCCGTCGCCATGATTCAGACGCTGAACCGCAAGACGCACCGCGCGTACAACCGTGTGCGCGAGGGCAATTTCTCGCTAAACGGTCTGCTGGGCCATACGTTGCATGGCAAGACGGTCGGCGTGGTGGGCACGGGCCGCATTGGGCTGGCGTTCACGCGCATCATGAAGGGCTTTGGCTGCGAGCTGCTGGCCTACGATCCGTTACGGAACTCGGCTTTTGAAGAGTTTGGCTCATTTGTCTCGCTGGACGAGCTGCTGGCCCGGTCGGACATAGTCAGTCTGCATTGCCCGCTGATGGACGCGACTAGACACATCATCAACGAAAAATCAGTCGAAAAGATCAAGAAGGGCGCTTTGCTGGTCAACACGTCGCGTGGCGAGTTGATCAACACAAAGGCAGTCATCAAAGCGCTCAAGACTGGCCGGCTGGGCGGACTGGCTTTGGATGTGTATGAGGGCGAGAGTTCGCTGTTCTACAACGACCATTCGCACCACATCATTCACGACGACACGCTGATGCGGCTAACGACGTTTCCCAATGTCCTGGTTTGTGGGCACCAGGCTTTCTTCACTGAAGAGGCGCTCACGGAGATTTCAGAATGTACGCTGAAAAACATGGAGGACTTCATGGCCGGGAGAGAGTGCAAGTGTGCATTGGTACAGCAGGAGAATGCTGTACAGCCAGTGCGGACCGTCTAGCAAGACCCTAAGAATGCCAAAAACCCTAACACTGGTTTGCGGGTCTGCCTACAGGGGCTATGCAACTCAACAATTCATTAAATGGATGCCTCAGTATTATGTGAACCAGGCAGCAGAATTTCCATTCAGATTAACTTAATAAGAGCCTCTTGGCCGATTAATTAAGCACTGTAATAAGCATGTGAAAGAAGCCTTGAAAATATGACAGCTTGTAGTGGGAGGCCGTCAGTGCTCCGCCTCATTTAGAGCCTATGTACACCGTAGAGCCTATACTCAGTTACGTCCACTAAAACTACTAATTGAGTCACAGTATTTGTTGCTTTTTGGCGGGGCTTTCATTCCCATGGTACCGGCAAGTTCAGGCGAAACGAGAGTTCTCAGACCCAAAATAAGCACTAAAGCCAGGGCAACAGGGGCCCTGGAGCTACGGAGTACATATAGAAAGAAAAAAAAAAAACAAGGACACTAAAGCGAAACTGCTGACTGCGGCGCGGCTCAGCGGTGTTTGAGTTTCGTTTGTGCAGAGCGGTGGACCCGAGCTCTATTAAAAGGTCTATTAAAAGGTGCGCTTCCCCTCAACCTTTTATCCATCTTCGTTTTCTCACGACTTTCATACCCGGCATATTTTGTGTATTCTCTTTATTTTATTTCTGCAGCTGGTTCTATTTCATAGACATACATTTATAGATATTCTTTCTATTCCGATTCCTGATCCCGATATCGATCTCGACTACCGACCACAACCCGGTTCCGATGACCCGCATCATCGATTCGACCCTTAATACCCAGGGCCTGGCCGACGACCAGCGCGGCCTGCTCGAGCTTATCGACAAGCTTCAGTTCGCCCAGCTCGACAATGTTAAGCTCCCGCAAATCGTCGTTGTCGGCGACCAGTCCGCCGGCAAGAGCTCTGTGCTCGAAGCCCTTACCGGTACGCCGTTCCCGCGCGACTCTGGCGCCTGCACACGCTTTGCCACGGAGATTCGCATGCGTCGTGCCAAAGAAAACAGCCTCAAGGTGTCCATCATTCCCGATCGCAGTCGGCCGCAGAGCGAGCAGATGCGCCTGCAGCAGTTTGGCGGCAGCGTTGATGAAAACACATCGTTTGAGTACATGATGCGCGATGCCGTTGAGTTGATTGCTCCGCGCAACGTGCCGGGCCGCTTTGCTGCCAAGGATATTCTGGTGGTGGAGAAGAGAGGCCCGGATATGCCGCTGCTGACGCTGGTGGATCTGCCCGGTCTTGTCCGCGTGGCCAATCGTGACCAGTCCGAGTCGGACATTCGCACCATTGAAGCGCTTTCGGATCGCTACATGAAGAGCTCCCGCACTATTATTCTGGCCGTGGTTGGCGGCAACAACGACTACGTCCAGGCGCCAATTCTCCGCAAGGCTCGCCAGTTTGACCCGGCAGGATCGCGCACGATTGGCGTGCTGACCAAGCCGGATCTGACTGAGCGCATTGGCCTGGAAGACAAGTTCATTGAGCTGGTCATGAACGAGGACGAGGAGAACCACTTCAAGCTTGGCTGGTATGTGCTGCTCAACCCCGGGCCACCCGTCAACGGCGAACCCTGGCCCGACCCGAACGAGCGCAAGCAGCACGAGGACGAATTCTTCAGCCGCGGCAAATGGAGCACGCTGCCGGCATCGATGCGCGGCGTGGCCGCCCTGCGCCAGAAGCTTAGCGTGCAGTTGCAGAAGCACATTGGCCGCCACATTCCCAGTCTGCGCAAGCAGATCCAGGATGCGCTGGGCCGCTGCGACTCGGAGCTGAAGCAGCTGGGCGAGGGCAAGGACACCGTTGAGGAAATGAAGCTGGAAATGGGCGAGCTGTTTTCCACGTCAAACAACCTGGTGACGCCCGCCATCAACGGCAATTACAAGAACCCGCCCGGCGAAAAGTTCTTTCCGCGCCAGGCCGTTACAAAGGGCACGCCGCCACAGAGACTGCGTGCCCGCGTGCGCGAAGAGAGCGAGCGCTTTGCCCAGCGGTTCCGCGACAATGCGCGCAAAGTCAAGTTTGGCGAGTCGGGCGGCGGCGCCGGTGGCATTATTAGCGGGCTGGGCCACCAGTCCAAGAAGGAGTTTGCGCGCACCCATGTCGAGCCGCTGCTGGCGCAGGTGCGCGGAACGGAACTGCCCATGGACTCGAACCCGCGCGCGCCATACATTTTGTTCCAGGACTACGCCGAGAACTGGCCGACGATTTCGACCGAGTTCAAGGACAACATTGTGGTTATCTGCAACGAGTTCCTGTCGGAGATTATCGACTACGTGTGGCCGATGCGCATGCGCTCGCCGCTGCGTGAGCACTATCTGGAGCCGATGATGGCCGACCTGATGAAGCAGGCGGAGAAGGAGCTGATTCGCCTGACGGAGGACATGGAACTGGAGATTCAGCCTTTTGATCCCGAGTACGAACAGCGCCTTAAGAAGTGGCGCGTCGAGGCCAGCAGCGAAGGCAAGACGTACACCGAGGCCGAAGAGGTCCTGGAGAAGATGTTGATTTACTACGACTGCACGGCGCGCATATTTATCCGCAACGTGATTACGCAGGTGGCTGAGCGGTACCTGATTCTCGGGCTGCTGCGTCTGTTCAACCCCGTCAAGATTCTGCAAATGTCCAACCTGGTTGTCGAAGCCATTGCCGCCGAGAACAAGGAAACCCGTGACCGCCGCATCACGCTTAAGAAACAGAAGCAGGCTATTGAAGAGGCCAAGACGCTGTGCGCAAATCTTGCCATGCGCAGCGACCTGCGCGCCGCCTACGAGGAGAACTACGGGGAGGATTCAGATGACGAAGCTGCTGCACAGCGCAGATCGAGTCCGCCCCCACCGCCATCGGACCACAACAATGGCCACAACCGTGGCGAATCGCGCGGCGAGTCACGTGAATCCCGTCGCATGCGTCGCGAGATAGAGGCAGCCCAGCAAGCAGCCCTCCAACAACAACAACAACAACAACAACAACAGCAGCTCGCCGCCCAGCAACTCGCAGCACAGCAAGCCGCGGCGGCGCAACAGGCAGCGGCAGCGCAACAGGCAGCAGCGGCGTCGCGCAGAGAGAGTACGGCATACTACCATGACCGCGACTCGGTGACGGCGTCGGCATCGTCGTCGCGCAAGGCGCGCGCAGAGGCTCCCCCGGTTAGCGGCGAGTGGGAGTATTACCATGATGAGAGCAAGGCGCAGCAGCCGACGAGCGCACCTCCAGCGCCGCCGCCGAGACCGCCGTATATTCCCGACGATCAGACGGTGCGCAGAGAGCCTCGGCCGTATGGCGGGGGGTCGAGACGCTAATGATGTGGGGGCGCCAAGAGGTGATAAGAGATGGAGGTGATGAGATTCATGAGAACAAGTACAAAGTAGCATAGCATACACAATAACACTTTTCCGCCTTAATTATCCTTAGTTGTCCATTAACACTACTGCGTTTACACTGTAGAGACTCAAGATCAAGTTGCTAATTAGGGAGTAGACAGCGTTAGTGACGGGTGGCAATGTGACGTCGTTGACCCAACTGGATCTCCACTTATTTGCTTCTGTGGAGAGCTCTTCCTCACGTGACACCAACTCTGTTTCCCAAAAAGCACAGCCAGCCTTTCCTTTTGCCTCGAACAACCTTGGGGCCAAAGCTTCCCACTTTTTTCTTCTCTTTCTTCTGATATTTCTTCTTCTCCCCTTCAAGCATACGAAGCATATATATTTTTTTTTGTTTCACACCCGGTCACGACGCAATCGACACACAGTCCTGGGCCTAACTGAGTTGTCGCCAGAGTGCAATATTTGCGCATTTTCGATTCTTATTTTATTTTTCTGTCAATTATCTTTTATCGTTTGAACCAACAGTATTTCTGTACTGTTTTATCTCTTTTTTTTCTTCTTTTTTTTTTCTTTTTATTACTTTCTTGCGAGATCGCAACAAAGCACAGCGAAAGACAACAATTCCACTGTCAATATCGTGAGAACTATTTGGAGAAAGTGCGTTTTACGTTTTTACCTGATTGCGCCGCGCAAGCCAACGGCACCGGCAGAAAACCAAGTGAAAGAAAGAAGTAGGATTAAAAAAAAGAAAACTGAAAAGTCCTTGTAGACTCCGCCACTTTGGAAATCTGCTGCTTTGTCGGCCCGCGAATATTTCAGTCGCGGCCCGTGTTTTTATTATTCTTTTTGCCCTGTACCGACGATCTGCAAACGAAGACTCACCCGCCCTTACGCACACGGCTCCGTATTACCTTTTATTAATTTTTTTTTGGAGCTATTTTGCCTTTTTGGCACCGGTTGCTTCGCATCTATTATTCAAGATTAGGAAGTCGTTTGTCTGGAGCTTCGGATTGCATGGCTTATGTAATCTCGTGGCTTGTGACATCATCGATTTCACGCCCCTAGGTCACCATGTTTGGCGTTCTGGAAGCCGTCAACACCCCCACCGTGGGCGTGTATAAGACGTACGAGGCGCTCTTCCATGAATTGAGCGTGCGCATGCAAAGCGAGGGATACAAAGTCGTCAAGGCCCGGTCCCATCGCGGCAAAATCGGCGGTGCCGATGTTCCCGGCAACGAAATGGTCCGCTGCGATTTGGTGTGTGATCGCGGTGGTCGGCCGTACAAGTGCCTTGCCACTAAGCACAAGACTAGCACGAAGAAGACGGACTGCCCGTGGAAGGCAAAGGCAGTCAATCGCAAGATGATGGGCGGTTGGGTTCTCACAGTTATCTGTGACCAACACAATCATCAACCCGGCACGCCTGAGCCGCCAACACCCAATGCCAGTGAACCGGATGCCGATGGCGAGCTTGATAACGACGGTATGTATCTACAGTGTTCTTGGGTGGATCTAGCTGACCTGGTTTGTAGCTCCCCCGGTACCGGAAGATGACCTTATGATCATACAGCCCAATGTTACTCCGCAGCAGGCGCATCTGGTCCACACCCCAATGTCCTCTCAAGTGCAAGTTGCCACGCCTGCTGCTCCGGCGCCTCAGATGCCTATTAACCTTGGGCAGAACCAAGTAACAGCGACACCAGCACCGCAGACTAATGCTCTTCCCACCCAGGAGCTTGAAGATAGCGTTGCGCTTGCCATTGCTGGCGTTTCCAGCTCGGTCGTTAAGCTTTCAGGAGACACGTTCCACCAGATCAAGGCCGAGTTTCGTAAAATGGCCAGACCGGAGCGGCTGAATACTCTCGCGCAACTGCAAATGCGTATAGCAGCTTTGTATGCGCTCGAGAATGAAGACACGCAGCGCCAGGTCCGCCAGGAACAGCAGGAGCGGAGGTATCGCCAGTTGGAGGACAGCCGGAGGCAAACACAGAACTCGCAGGCTGTCTCGGACCAGATTGTCCCTCAAAACCAGAATGTTGCCACTGGCGATGATATTTCCGCGTCTTCTAATGGCATGCTCATTCCGGGAATGGCACATGCGTCTGCAATGAAGGATGATGGCCATAAGAGACAACAGCAGGTGCATCAGCAGGTGCAACAGCATGACGGCCAAATTCAGCATCACCCGAATCAGCAAATGATGCTGAGACATGTACAGGTAAGCTGCTTTCTACTAATGTTTTGTGTCTTGTCTAACAGAATACAGCAGGCAGCGGCGCAGGCTAGAGCACAAGCACAAGCACAAGCACAAGCACAAGCACAGGCACAGGCACAAGCACAAGCACAAGCACAAGCACAGGCACAAGCACAAGCACAGGCACAAGCACAAGCACAGGCACAAGCACAAGCACAAGCACAAGCACAAGCACAGGCACAGGCACAGGCACAGGCACAGGCACAGGCACAGGCACAGGCCCAGGCCCAGGCCCAGGCTATGAGCCAAGCCCATGTCCAGCAAGTACACAACCAACAGGTCCTCTCGCCCGAGACCCACCAGCAGGCCGGACTCACCATGACGTCTGAGTTCTTGCAGCAGCAGTTTCAGCTGCAAGTGTCTCATCCACAAGGCGCTGTGCCGTCTGGAACGCAAGTGCCGCAGCCGCATTTTCACCAGTTCCCGGGCCCTTCGCGCCGGGTTAGGGGCAACAGATCTACAAACCAGTAGGAGTCGCGGGCAAGATCCGGGCCCAAATCTCGCCGCGTGGGCGGAAGAAAACAGCGCGGTGGCTGAAATTTCTCAGATTTGTGATGGTAGAATTTGGTCCTTTAGCCTCTATGTTTCTCAAAAATAGTTTTTAATTTTTATTACTGTTATTATTCAACCAATTTTGCATTGGTTCTGGCTTGTACAATGTACCTTTGTAGTAGCTTCTTTATCTTAAATGGCGGTATGTCGGCGCCTTCCACAATATGTGCCTTCCACAAGGAACAACGGGAGACGCATATCGCACTTGAAAAGTCTTCGCACGTTTCTCTCTGAGTTTTTTTTTTATTTTTCCGGATTACCACACGGTATGGCTATCATCTGGTACATCGCCAAAGCCCCAGAATGGAGTGGTCTAGCATGACGCCGTCGCGGCCGCCCACGAGCCATCGGCTCTCCGCCTCCGGGCTTGACAACTTGCGTAACCGCGGCTCTCCCAGCGCCAATTCATCAATCAGCCAAGTCTCCAGTCGCCCAAGCAAGCGCATAGCCACGCCCAGCGGAAGCAATAGTATCTCGGCCCTCCACCGAGCCCCCTCGGCCTCGCTCAGAAGTGCTTCAAGCTCTCGGCTTTCTCGTCCGCCGACGCGTGCGTCGTCATCGCGGGATATGATGAGCACGCCATCTGGGCGCCGGTCGCGGGCGGGCTCGGTGGTCGGGAACGACGAGCAGCAGAACCTCATTTGCGCCGTCAGCGAGGCCCGTGGTGTTGTGCCGGCGGTGGGCATTTGTTTCATCAACATCTCGACGGGCGAGGTGACGATGAGCCAGATCTGCGATAACCAGTTCTACGTCAAGACAATTCACAAGCTGCGCATGTACGAGCCGTCGTATATTGTGATTTGCTCGGCGGCGTGTCCGCCAAACACCAAGTCAACGCTATATTGCTTGCTTGAGGAGCACGTCGTCGGCGCGAGAATCGTTCCTGCTGATCGGTCGACTTGGAATGAGTCTGCGGGCTTAGAGTACATTCAGAACCTCGCCTTCCGAGAGGACGCCGAAGCGATCAAGGTTGCCATCCAAGGGAACTTTTACTCTACCTGCTCATTCTCTGCTGTAAGTACTCTCCACCGATGATGCTAAGGCTGTGTTTTGACAACATTTAGGCCATGAAGTATCTCGAAAAAGAATACTCGATTCGCGTTGCGCCACACTCTCTACGCATCAAATACCAGCCTTCTGAAGATACTATGATGATTGACATTTCCGCTGTCCAGTCTTTGGAGCTCATTCGCAACATCCGAGAGCCAAAGTCAAAACATAGTCTCTACGGATTGCTTAACCATACCTTGACGCCGATGGGTGCGAGAATCTTGCGGAGCAATATTCTACAACCGTCGACCTTGAAGGACTCATTTCTGGTTCCTCGATATGCAGCGCTGTCTGAGTTGACAACCAACGAAACAATGTTTAAACAAATTCGATCTGGTAGGTGCTCTGTTTCTTGTCAGCAAATTACCGGCTAACCATCTGTTCAGCGCTGCGCAAGTTTCAGGACATTGAAAAGATTCTCACCAAGATTATCTTTGTTTCTCCCAAGGTCTCACTGTACGAATCAGAACAGGCCTTGAACCACACACTAATGATCAAGCAATTTCTCGAATCGATTCCTGATATTTTTTCAGCTCTTGCATCTGCGACAAGCCCGCTGTTGACCAAGATTCGAGACTTGTGCCGGCCAGATATTACATCTACGATTCTCAGCAGAATTCTGGAGTCCATTGAAGCTGATGTAACCTTTGCAAAGGCTCCAGTCGAGCTTCGCAATCAAAGAACCTTTGCAGTCAAGGTAACGTTTCCGTACAACCTATGATACTCTAGAGGCAGTGCTCTAGTTTGTACTAGCCCTGGCTGACTCTCACGTAACAGAGCGAAATAAATGGGCTGCTCGGTGTAGCACGCAAGACTTTCAAGGAAGGACAGGTCGACATCCATAACCATTTTGAAGAAGTCAACGGTTGGTCCATTACAATACTTATTCCATTGGAAGTGAAGACTGACATGAGCGGTGTAGAAACGCTAGGTCTTAATGCGGCACTCAAGTACGATCCTGGCAGGAAGTACTGGCTGCAAATTAATGCAAGTGACTTTGAGCATAAGCCGGTGCCGAGCGGCCTCATCAACTGTGTGAAAAAGCGAAAGTTCATACAATGCCAAACTCTGCTTCTCAGAAAGCTAAACCAGCGCCTGAAAGACTCGGAACAGGAGATTATCATCCAAAGTGATGAGGTGGTTCAAGAGCTTCTTGATTACATACGGACTCAGGTGCCTCACATGTTTCGAGTATGCGAATCTATTGCTCTGCTTGACATGATTGCCTCGTTTGGGCAACTAGTGACGATCAGAGACTACGTCAAGCCTGAGATTAACGGCACGCTAGCCCTAAAAGCAGCCCGGCATCCTCTCATGGACACAGTAAGTGAACGACCGCGTTGGACTCTACCTGCATCTGCTAACCATGTCAACAGATTCACCATTTTGTGCCAAATGACTTTTACGCCAGCGAAGACTACTACTTCCAGATTATTACAGGCTGTAACATGAGTGGGAAAAGCACGTACATTCGCTCTGCTGCTCTGTTGCAAATAATGGCCCAGATTGGATGCTTTGTCCCGGCCGAATACGCATCCTTTCCCATCATTCACAGCATATTTGCAAGGGTCTCGACGGATGACAGCATCGAGGCCAACCTGTCGACGTTTTCAGTAGAAATGCGCGAGATGGCGTTTATTCTTCGGTAAGTTTCAAATGATGATGTATGAATTAAAGGTTGGATGAATATGGTTAGAAATGGAAGGTTATGGAAGGCGATGAAAGGGAAGTTATGAGCCGCTAATGCATGTCTTTAGAAACGTGGATGAGAACAGTATCGCAATTATCGACGAGCTAGGTAGGGGCACAAGCACCCGAGACGGGCTGGCCATTGCGGTTGCCATGGCAGAATCCCTGATCAAAAGCAGGGCTAGGGTGTGGTTTGCTACGCATTTTCTCGAAGTCGGTAAGGATTGTAACATCCCATGGTCCCACCTTGTGCAGGGCTACGATGAACTTTTGTCTTGTAAAAGTATAGTAAACTAACAAACAAACAAGGTGACGCATTGCAAGATCGACCGGGTGTCCTGAATTTGCATCTGGCGACACACACAGCCGACAGCGCAGGCAGTGTGCCCAAGACCACGATGCTGTACAAGGTAGAATCAGGAGTCGTCGACGACCATCACTACGGGCTGCATCTGGCCAGGACTCTGGGATTTCCTGCTCGGTTTATTGAGTTTGCCGAAGCAGTAGTGCGAGACCTGCAGGCTCGTAAAGAGGCGTCCAGACAAGGAGGAGAGGCTACGCAGGTACTAGCGCGGCGTCGCTTGGTGATGAACCTGGCCGAAAGCCTGAAGCAGGCCGCAAACTCGCAGATGGACAATGCTGCACTGTGGAGATATCTAGGTAAGCTTCAGATGGAGTTTGTGAGTCGCATGGAATGTTGTGGTCGTGATGGCAGTCGCAGTGGCCAGGACGACGATGATGGGGAAGTGGAAGTGGAAGTGGAAGTGGAAGTGGAAGAGGAGCAGATGGATTCGGATCCACGAGAGGGACAGATTCAAGGTAGAGGGATGGTCGATTAGCAAAAGAGGTAGGATGCTGGCATAGGCCAAGGCGCGGCCTAGGGATATAGGCAGCGGGACAGGCACGGATGGCGATTACAGCGCCGTGTAATGTGAGAAGGAAGGAAGGGAAGGACAGGCCCGTTGGCTTGCAGCGTTGCATTGGTGCATGGCGGAATTCAACCGACAGCGTAGGAAGAGGATTAGCAAGGATGTCTGGGAGGAAGTGGAAAGACTCAAAGGTTGGCGACATGATGAGATTGTTGCATCAGGAAGACAAGACATTGTTATTTTTATTATTATTATTATTATACTATGTGATAATACTATTGGTTATAACCGGTTTGTCAGGCAGCTAAATCTGAATTGCAAGTGGACGGACTTGCTTGCTCGGTCTCGGTCAACTATTCCTTCGCTATTTCATTGACCGTAGTTTTTGTCCAAAGTCCACTGGAGTTCCACTCAGGCTACCACCTTGACCGGGTCCTGTCATCCTTGTTCCACGCTTTTTTTCTTTTTTTCTTTTTGTCCCTGTTCCTATTTTCTCTTTCTGCTTCGATTCTTATCTTCGGCCACGCCACATTTCCCCTTTGGATGTTACTGTGTGAACGACTTGGGCAGATTCGCAGGCGTCTTCCAGTGCTCGCCGATGGGGAAGTCTAGCGTGACGTCTTTCATATCCAGGCCAAACTGTGGCCAGAAGCCGGTCTTGTCTTTGCCAAAGAAGGCGTCGACGCCGTCGTCCAGTGTCATCTTGACCAATTTGCAGTGCGAGCTGCGCAGCCGCGGCGCAATGTACGACCACTCATCAGTGCCCACGAGTTCATCGTGTACGCCATCGCCTTGCGGGACGGGCGGGGCGACGAGTCCGAGAATCGCTTTGAATGGGTCGACGTATTTGCTGTCAAAGGGGAATGTGAGAGCCCGCAGCACGGGTTGTAGCGTGCATGCGAAGAAGGGAGTGGCGTCGGCGGCGACAGGGAGCGTGTCGTCGTCTTGCGGGAAGACTTTGAGCGTGGTGGAGCCGTCGGGCTTCTTGTCCCAGATGAACTTGGCGATATGTTTGGGGATGTTCCAGTCTAGAGAGAACGTGTTAGCAGAAGGAGGAGAGAGAAGAACAGGCCTAGTCACGCCATGGCTGCTTTGGGGGGGGGGGGGG
>LKBB01000122.1:12373-76576 GCA_001513885.1 Thielaviopsis musarum
GGGGGGGGGGGGGTTGGAAAATGGAACTTACTCTTGCGTCCATTGTAGCACGTTACATGGTGCGACACGTAGATGTGGGTGATGCGCATGGCTTTCTTGATGCGCACCTTTCCATTTTTTTCTTCCAGCGGGTATTCAAAGTTGCCGGGCGCATAGAGCAGTTCGTCGTACGGCCCGGCCGGACTGGACCGGTAGCTCACCAGCATGAACATGCCGAAGCTGCCGGCAAACTTGCCCGTTTCAGTGGGCGAGGCAAAGGATGTAGCAGCCTCGAGCGGGTGGTATGTCCATGAGGCGAGGGTGGCAGACTTGGCCGAGGGCGTGTAGCCAATGAAGCACGTCAAGTCGCCTTTGAGAACCCACGGGCCTGGGAGCTCGGGGATATCAGTAGAGGTAGTAGAGATGGGTTTGTCCATTGTGAGAGAAGATTGGTGAGTAAGAGAAGTGAAGTTGGAGAAAGAGGGTTTGAAGAGGAAAAGCCGAATGGGCAGAGAAGCGAGACGGACGTGGCTATTTATCAGGCAACAAACACTCGAGGGTAAGCACCGACAGTCTCATGTACAAGGAGTAGCAATAGTGGCCTTTACACAGTATGGGGGCTTACACAAATAGTATTAGTATTGGGCGTCATATTAGACGTGGTCAAGGGCTGTTTGATATGAGAGGACTCTTCTCTGCAAAGCCATTTCAGCACAGCCCCTAGTGGGAGATAATTTACAAGGGCAATCATCTCCATGTCCCTACAGAGATGGGCTATTACTACTACTGTGTCTTACTACGGAGTACAAAGTAAGGACATTGCGTTGGGTCACGGTGGCGTAACTGCACAATGGCATGGGCTGGGCATGGAAAAACATGGCTTTAGCTGAAGCAACACGCTATTAGAAAAGGTCGAGAAAGAAACAATAAACGCAGACCGAGATCAGGTTGTGACTGACGTAAGAATTGTGGGATACATGGGCAGGGGATTGAGGGTATGTGGCGATTTGTATGTATTAGACAGCAGGAGGTTGTTTGGAAGTGGATGTTGAGCTAGATGTCTAGAAAAGTATCATGAGACGTACGTTTCCAGACCAGACTACTGCACTTTTTTTCCTTTTATATTTTGCGTCTTGCTTTGTTCTTTAGAATGAACACCGTAGCACAGAGAGTACAAAAAAAAAAGAAAGAAAGAAGAAAAAGAAAAAAAAGGAAAAAAAAAAGAAAAAAAAGAAAAAAAAAGAAAAAAAAAGAAAAAAAAAAAGCAAATCCCTGCCCTGTTGGTCAAGGACCCGCTGATGGAATCAGGATTGCCGGCTTCTTTTTCTTTTTTTATTCCTTGTCGCTTTTTATTTTCCATTTTTCCCTTGATTTTTCCGTTGTGGCAAAGACAGGAAAAAAAAGCGTTTTATTTACTTTGTACATAAAAAAGAAATAGGGTTTGATTCCATGCTAGTTCTAGCGCGAGAGGTAGAAGTGAGATAGAAGGTAGGTTCGTCGGGCAAAAGTCAGGACAAAAGACACATGGGCTGGACCAAGGGAAAGACAATACTGGAAGAGGTACTATAGAAAGAAGGGGAAAATTAATAGGCAGGGATTTGGCTACACAGCCAGCCCGCAGAAAGACGGCGTCAAAGAATGGAGCTTGATGGGTTTTTTTTTTTCTTTGTTCTTATTGTGAGTATGTAAAAGTCGATGTAGGAAAAGCTTGTTTTACAGGCACCCGGCTCGTTAATTACGTTGAGAAAGAAATAACAAGTCCTGCTAAGAGAATGAACGATAGAATAAGTAGATCGACACAGACATGCCACGCCGTCTAGGCTATTCGCTGTATTTCTTTGCAATATGAGAGATTCCGCAAGATAAGGCTTGGTGAGAGTGGCGGCCAACTGTCTAATTCTAGTGAGAGAAAGGATTGCTTAGTGACAAGAGTTATGTTTAAATACACCAATAACAAATTAAGCCATCAAATCAGAGATGCTCGTTAGCCGATAGGTGAGTTTACGACAGAAGTTCAATATACTGTCGAGCAATAGTTCCTTATTAGGCACGCTTTTCAACTTTCCGGTGCTTCTTTCCAAAAACCCTAGCATATCAACTGCAAGCCACACTCGTCAAAAGTGATGTTCTAGTGGCGTCTATTACGTACAGAAGCTCTTTCTATTGACAAGACACAGAATAATACAAAGTAAGCGGCCAGAATTACTTATTGGTTCTCCTTGAAAAAAAAAGATCCCAGCCAGCATTTACATACTTACTATATGCAAAGCTGCCCTGGGCTAGAATACAAGCAGTAATGGCAAATTGACACAGGCAAGAACAATAGAGATTTGTTTTGCTGCAGAGTAAGTGTACATGTCAACATCATGGTGGATAGCTAGAATTGCATTTATAGTTCCAAGCTCAATACTCTAGATTTAATACCAACAAAAACACTGCAGAATGCCCTTTACACAGATGGCTGTAAACCACCAGGCGTACTGTTCCAAATTTACACAGTCATATAGAGCTTAGGACGGACAACTCTGATAGTCTCTTCGAACCAAAAGTAAAACCGTTTACCGAAAGTTGATGTCATGTCGTAGACATGACATCAACTTGTGTCACTTTAAACCGAGAGAAAACACGCAAATGAGCAACAAAGTTGCTATTAAATAATTAAACCTAATATGTGAAAACTAGAGATGCAGGAAATGACAGCTGCGCTATCGATAAGCATCCTTCAAATCTTATCTTATCAACTAGCGCCAATGCCCCACCGCCCGTCAAGAAAAAAATCTAGATTTGGGATTTTGCTAGACTTCAGTGAAGCGCAACTGGCAGTGCAATTTTCTCTAAATACTTCTAGACGGATTTCTTGTTTCTTGTTGGCTTATTGTTTGCTTTCTTTTTCTGCTTTTTGCTTTTGAGATACCCAATCGCTGTCGCAAGGTCTTTTTACACACACACACACACACACACATACAATGTCAACTCTTCTTCCCCCGCCGTCCAAGCGGCAGCGCAGAGAACAGCTCGAGCGCCAGTCAACACAGCAAGATGTCACGGCTAGTACCAACAAGGATATCGGCTCGTTCAAGGCGCGCTTTGTCGATTCCGAGGGCACACAGCTGGCCGACGTGATTGAAGTGCCGCTGGCCGATGCTAGCGAGAAGAACATTTCGCTGCTGCTTAACACTTTGATGGGCCGGGTACGTTGTACACTCCATCTCTCTATAAGCGACAAAAACTCCATGGACACTGGCTAACTCCCGCAGGACCGCGAAGAATTCCTCCCCTACAAGTTCCGCGTGCACATCCCCGATTCCGATGTCATTGTCGACACATACCCCGAAGACCTGCTTGGTCTGCTGCAGACCCACGGCATCGCCAACCCCTTCGAAACCACCATCACGCTCGGCGCCGAGCCGCAGGCCGTCTTCAAAGTCCAGGCGGTCACGCGCATGTCGCACCGCATCCCCGGCCATGGCGAGGCCATTCTGTGTGCCCAGTTTTCGCCCGCCACCAGCAGCCGTCTGGCTACGGGCTCCGGCGACAAGACCGCCCGCATATGGGACACCGAGACCGGCACGCCCAAGTACACCCTGGCCGGCCACGACGGCTGGGTGCTGTGTGTGGCGTGGTCGCCCGACGGCGAGCAGCTGGCCACCGGCAGCATGGACAAGTCAGTGCGTCTGTGGGATCCCAAGACCGGCAAGCCGGCCACCACCAAGCCGCTGACTGGCCACGCCAAGTGGGTGACCAGCGTGGCCTGGGAACCGTACCACCTGTGGAACGACGAGACCGGCCCACGTCTGGCCTCGGCCAGCAAGGACGCCACGATCCGTATCTGGGTGGTCAACAGCGGCCGCACCGAGCACGTGCTCTCGGGACACAAGGGCAGCGTCAGCTGTGTGCGCTGGGGCGGCACGGGCATGGTGTACAGCGCCAGCCATGACAAGGCCATCAAGGTGTGGAACGCGGAAAAGGGCACGCTGGTGCACACGCTGAACTCGCACGCGCACTGGGTCAACCACCTGGCGCTGTCGACCGAGTTTGTGCTGCGCACGTCATTCTACGACCACACGCCGACGCCGGCCACAGCTGGCGAGCGCAAGGAAAAGGCCAAGGAGCGCTTTGAGCGCGCGGCGCGGTTCCGCGGAAAGGTTACAGAGAGACTGGTCTCGGCCAGTGACGACTTTACCATGTATCTGTGGGATCCGGCGCAGGGCACCAAGCCCGTGGCGAGAATGCTGGGCCACCAGAAGCAGGTGAACCATGTGACGTTTTCGCCCGACGGAAACACGATTGCGAGTGCGGGATGGGACAACCACACGAAGCTGTGGAGTGCTAGGTGCGTTTAACAGACCAGCAACAATGATTTTGAAGAAAAAAAGACTTGCTAACAGAAGTTATAGAGACGGAAAGTTCATCAACACACTGCGCGGCCACGTCGCCCCCGTGTTCCAGTGCGCGTTCTCGGCTGACTCGCGGCTGCTCGTCACGGCGTCGCGCGACTGCACGCTCAAGGTGTGGTCGATGGCGTCGCACAAGATGGCGGCGGATTTGCCGGGCCACCAGGACGAGGTGTATGCCGTGGACTGGAGCCCAGACGGCAAGAAGGTTGGCAGCGGTGGCAAGGACAAGGCGGTGCGGTTGTGGTGCAACTAAAAAGGGGGGGGGGGAGCGGCTGTGGTGCAACGAGCGTCTGTGGTGCAACTAAGGGGGGGGGCGCGCTTAAAATGGAGTTCGTTAGACATGTTCACGATAATTTACGTCTTTCATATAGAGCAAAGGGTGCAATTTGAGTGCTACTGTGCTTGGCCGAGCGGGAGCTAGTGTATTCCGAGCCCGTTGTAGATGGCCAGCCAGCATTCTCGACAACATCACACGAAGCATAGCGTGACGCCAGAAGCTATGCAGCGACACTTGGGCCAGGGGCGCACGAGCGACGACTGGCTGGGAGATGTGTTTGCAGCGTCGCAGATTGTAAAGTGCGCACATGCTGTAAGCAACGATTGCGCGCAAAACGGGTGGATGCACTGGACCGATACTAGACGCTTCTCATGTAGCGTGTTAGTCAGGATCCAGAGGGGGGCACGTTTCGAGGCGTGGTGTTTTCGTTCCTTGTATTTCTTTCTGCCGAGAGAGAATAAAGAAGAAGAAGAAAAAAAAGAAAAAGAAGGAGACGAGGAGAGATGGAGGAGGCAAGAAGAAAAAGAAGGAGACAAGGAAGAAGGAGGGTTTTTGGTGTTCTTGTTTGGAAAGAAACAACATAAGATGAAAAAAAAAAATTGAAAAAAAAAATTGAAGAGATAAATTCAAAATCCGTGTTCTTTGTTGTGTGGGGTTGGGGCATACATACTTTTTTATTCTGCAACATCTTAGCGTTGTAACCCAGCATCATGGGGAGAAGTTATCGTGACCTTTTTGAACTGCCGTGTCACTAAACCTCATTTCGCCAATTATTTTATTTCTCTCTGTCTCTTCTCTAGTCGCTGCATAAGCGAAACTGTCATGTCACTTTGTTTACTCGAGGAGCCCTGCATGCTTATACTATGGAAATGGTCTCAGCAACACTTGAGCCATCTGGTCGTGTCAGCTTGTTTTGGGGGTGTTTTTTTTTTTTTTTTTTTTTTTTTTTTTTTTTTTTGCTTATGCTTTTTTGCTTATGCTTTTCTGCTCAGGCAAAAAGAGCATACATCATCTCATACGCTAATATCAAAAACTGCAGCACAGAAAACCCTCAACAGCACATTTCTCCAATACGACATCGTGAACTGCAAGTTGTTTCAGAGAGTTCCGGATTCGGATTAGGGCAAGGGCGCTGGCGCATTGACAGCAACGTCCAGGATGACTCCTGGCCTGTCTTTTTTTTTTTCTTTTTTTTTTCTTTTTTTTTCTTTTTTTTTTCTTTTTTTTTCTTTTTTTCTTTCTCTTTGAGGGTTGTTATTTTTGGCATCTTGAAACTACCGCTCACTTGTAAATTCTCCGGCTGCAAGTCTGTTTCCTATTGTGTGCATTACCCAGCAAAAACACCTCTTTTCTTCTGTGGCTATTCCAATGGTCCCTTTCTTCTGTGGCTATTCCAATGGTCCCTTTCTTCTGTGGCTATTCCCAATGGTCCCTTTCTTCTGTGGCTATTCCCAATGGTTGGCAGCCTGATCGCCTCGGCTCTGACTGGATTTTCCTTGCCCACGGCCACTGAGCAACAGCAGCGCCGCTAGATCGCCAGTTTACAAGTACTAAGGCTTGATTGCTGTCGAAACGTAGATGGGGGTTTCGCGTCGAGATAATGCGGCTATTTCGGGGAGGCAAGCTGGCCTCTTGGTAGCAAAACAGCTCAAGTAGCGTACCGGAAAACAAAAGACGTGGTTGTTCGAGGCGTGGTTGTTCGAATCAGCATTCGATAAGCATAATAATCAGTGTTTCTTGTTCATTGTAAAGTCCAATGGATAACCAGTTGCGTTAGGGTTGCACTTACACCATTAGGGGCTATAGAAAGGACAGGGGCTGTCAAGTTTAAGCGACGGCTTCAAACTTGAGAATACAGAAGCACCACTACGTCTCACATTTTCTACGCGAACCAATAATAGTTATTTAGACACAAAGAAGCTTAGAATCTTGGCATCTGTTCTATATTGAGCTGCTCTGACAATCAGGGCAGCGATCAAAGTGCAAAGCTTATTGATGGAAAAAAAAAAGAAAAGAAAATACTACTACTAGTAAACCTGTCGTCACAAAGCCTTGAGTAGTTGTATAGCTGATTAACGACGGTTGATAGCTGTTCAGCTTTTACAGCAGATCTTGGAGCATGGCATTATCAGGGACGGATTGGCAGAGACTGGCAAAAGCTTCCGAGTTTCAGGCCAAACCCCTCCCATTTTTCAAGTCGTAAAGGGCGGTAGCGGTCATTTGGGGCTGTCACCAAGCCTTTAAACACGTCTTGTCAGTGCTGATAGTGATTTGAGAGAAGCGTTTGGGTGATTTTTAAGAGTAGTATTGCCAAGGCAGAGTTTAGATGCTGTTAAGAGTAGTATTTCCAAAGCAGAGTTTAGATGCTCTTAAGAGTAGTATTGCCAAAGCAGAGTTTAGATGCTCTTAAGAGTAGTATTGCCAAAGCAGAGTTTAGATGCTGTTAAGAGTAGTATTGCCAAAGCAGAGTTTAGATGCTGTTAAGAGTAGTATTGCCAAGGCAGAGTTTAGATGCTGTTAAGAGTAGTATTGCCAAGGCAGAGTTTAGATGCTGTTAAGAGTAGTATTGCCAAAGCAGAGTTTAGCATCGACAACACGCTTTTCGGTATCCGCTGGCCTTTCTCATAGCCTCCAGGGCCGATGATACCATGATAGAGTCTAGCCAAGTCAAGTCAGTACAAGAGAAAGGACAAAATCAAGACAGAAATAGAGCAGAGGACCCGAGAAATTCTCCCAGGTGTACAGAGGAATAAAAAGAGAACAGCAAAAGAGCGCAAAGGAATTGTCGGTAGAAAACAGAAGCTGGTTAATCATGATAGGCTGCTTTCTAAATTAGTTGGTGATAGGAAGCCAAGAATTGGGTTAGCATTTAATTCTCATCGTTATTTGACAAGTTCGCTCGCTAACATCTTGTTTGTTTTTGCTCGGCTAATTTGTTTGAACAAATACACCCTGAATTGGGAAAGTTACTTCCAGCCAGCTGTGTAGTAATGAGAAATACTTGTATAAGCCAGATTGGTCGATTGATGTGGTATTTGGACCGAGCGAAATACAACTGTCAACCGAGAAAGAAATTAGCAGTCAAAAGTACAACTCAAGGCAAAGCGTTCTTTACAGTGCATTCATGAATTATACTGTAAATGAATACAACTATAGAGCAATTTGGCTGTCAGTTGATTCAGGAACGCAGGGGATAAATGGATGGTAAATGAAAAAAAAAAAAGAGGAAATACTGTGACAAACCAGAAAATAGGCCCAAAACTTGAAACACATCGCCGCCCTCACGCCAGTCTGATCACTTTTTCTCACACGCCAGGATTTTATCGAGTTTCTTTGCAGCAGGTTTCTTTTATTTTTATTTTTATTTCTTTCCTCTTTTTGATTTTTAATTTTCAATTTTTTTTTTCTGTATTTTATTTTTATTTTTTTATATTTCTTTTCCTTTTTAACTTTTTATTTTTTACTTCTTTTTTTTTTCCCCATTCTCTCTTTCGGCTGTCATCGCCTTTTCTTTGTCTTTCTTTGCATCGCGAGCCAAGCTAGTTCTTGTGCTTCAAATTCAGTTGTGCTTTATCCCAGTGTTTCTCGCTCTTTTTTTTTTTGTTTTGTTTATTTCTTATGATTCCCTTTCCTTTGTCTCTGGAGATTTGGCTGTCGCTCTTTTTGGCCCTTTCCCGCTTAATATAATCAACCGTTTATTTACATCCGACTTATCAACTATCACCATCAATGCCCCGGAGGCTTGCAAAGTTTCTCGATTAAACTATTAGCACCGAGTTGACTTATTCAACCACCAAATCACTACATTCACAGCCTATTACTACAGCATTACTACAACACTACTACGACTGCCAACAAATATATACCACCGCTAGACCTGCATGGATCACTGGCTTCCACAGAGGAAGACGCTTGCTTCCTCGTAGCCTAACCGGCATCTCCCACCCCATTCTACTCTATACGCATACAAAATGTCTCAACCACCCCATCTCAACACGGCCCAAGCTGCCCTTGACTATGCCGCCGACGCCCTCGTTGCCGAGACTGAAATCCAGCGTCGCATGTTTCAAGAACATGAGCGCAACATCGCCCGCCAGCGCAAGGCTGACGAGAAGCTCGAAAAGAAACAAGAAAAGCAGCAGCGCAAACAGGCCCGGAAATCCGCTGCCCCGCCCAGCAGACTCAATTTTGGCCGCTTCTCTCGTAAATCAGCAACACCAACATCAGCATCAGCAGTCACTGGCAACGGCCTCTTGTCGCCCGGTCTTCCGTTGCCCTCACCGCGCAACCTGCGACTCTCACAGTCTACCAGCGCCTCTTGGGACGCTTCCTCCCTGGCCACCAGCGCCCTGCCCTCGCCCACCGTCATTGCCCAGTCGCCACTGCCGCTTCTCCCGCTGCCTGCATACGCCCCAGCCGAGACGCTGCCCACACGCGCCAGCCAAACCAAGTTTCTTGTGCGCCCTGTCTCCGACCAGAGCATATCCTCGGAAGTAGCTGCTGCCCTAGCCGCTGGCGGTGTGCCGCCTACGCTACAGCGCCTGCGCCAGCATGACCAGCAATTCGCCTCACCGGACGCCAACGCCCATCATTCATGGGTATCATCGATGAGCGGCACGTCGTTCTCGTCAAGCGCCGAGTTTAACCAGAGCAGTCTTGGCGGGACCACCTTGTCGGCAGCCGCGTCGAAGCAAACGCTGAATATGCCGCCGTGGCATGCGCGGAACCCTTCTTGGGTGCCGTCGCCACTGTCCCCCTCCGAATCGTCCATGCTCTTCTCGCCCACCACTGCTGCCGCCATTGCCGCCGCCGGCCGCTCATCCGGGCTCATGTCGCCACGTTACGACAAGCCCGCGCTCACTACAGTCCCCGAATCCGCGCTTCCCACGAGTCCCGCGCCCGCCGCACCCTCCAGCAAGGCGGCAATGCTCGGCAGCATGCCGTCGGCCGTCAACCTGCACAAAGACCTACCGCCTGATGCACCCGCATTTGCCGCCATTTCCGTGTCGCGCGGCGCGCACACGGCGTCTCCGCTGGACGCGTTTTCGTCGGTGCGCGAGTTTGTCTTTGGCCTGGTGCTCTGTGTCGCGCCGCTATTGACGTTTACAGCGCTGTCGCAGGCCCTGGCGCCCACGCAAATCATTGGCTCGCACCCCATGGGCTTTGTGGCCTGGCTATCTGCCGCATATTCGCTGTCTATTGGTGTTTGTGCGCTGCCAGCAGCACGTCTGGCTGCCATGGTTGGCCCCCGTGCCGTGTTTCTAGGCGGCATGGGCTGGTTTGCGGTGTGGAGCGTGTTGACGGGCATGGCGCAGTTTGTCAGCGATCGAGAGGGCCCCCTGGGCGGCGTGATTTTCTACGGGTTCTGCCGCATCATGCAGGGCATGGGCGCGGCAGCCGAGCTGACGGCGGCGATTTCCATAATTGCCCAGTTCTACCCGTACGGACTGCGGCGCAACCTGACTATGGGCTTCTTCAGCGCGGCGATCCCCGTCGGCCTGATTTTTGGGTCCATGTTGACGGGGATTACCTTCAAGACAGGCCTCTTTGGCACTGCCTTTTGCACCGATGGCGTCCTGGCCTGCATCTTTACAATTGTTGGGTACTTTGTGATTCCTGCGCCGCCTCGCCGGCAAAGTATCTCGTCGACGTCGCCGTTCAAGCAGACACCCCGTACGCTGCGCCAGCGCATCGTCTCGTTCTGCCGCCGCATGGATGTGGTCGGCTCGGTGTTGGCAGTGCTGGGATTCTTTCAGATTATGCTTTCGTGGGAGCAAGTCGTGGCCGTGGGGTCGGTGACGTCGTACGTCTACGCGCTGCTCATCATTGGCGTGATTCTGTTTTGTGTATTTGTGTATCACCAGATTGCTGTGGCCGACTACCCGCTTCTCCCCATCCACGAGATTGGCGCATCTACAGCGCTACTCCTGCTGTGTCTTTCGGCAGCGTGGTGGGCGTTTGGCATGTGGATCTTTTACTTTGTCGAGTACATGATCAAGTGGCAGGACTACGAGGCGCTCTTCACCGGCGTTTCACTTGCGCCGGCGCCGATTATCGGCAGCGTGGCCGCGCTGACCACGGCGCTTGGCCTGCGCCGCAGTTCGGGCTATCTTGTGCTACTGTGCTCTGTGGTGGCCATTCTGATTAGCACCACGATGCTCGCTACTGCCGGCATCCAGCAGTCGTACTTTGAGAACCCAATGATGAGCGTGATTCTGATTGCCGCGGGCGTTCCGGCGCTGAGCAACGCGGCACCATTCCTGGTTCTCTCATCGGTCCCAATAAAGGCCCGCAGCATTGCGTCCGGCTTGGTCATCATGACGGCCTTCCTGTCGATTGGCCTGGCCATGGCCGTCTCGGGCACTATTGAGCTCAATGTGGTTCGCGACGAGAACCCGAACCGCTTCCAGTCGTTCCACCATGCTGTCTACTTTGGCTGCGGCATGGCTTCGCTGTCCACTTTGATTGCCCTCGTATTTACCGTTGTTAGCTACTATCGGCGCGATGCCGACCGGCCCGAGTCGCCGGCTGATGACGACTCCGAGTTTATGTGGGTTGACCCGGATGTATCGGGCATCCGCGAAAAGGCGCTCAACTGTTGAGTTCTTTTGTTTATTTTGCATGACATACATTTGGGTTGGTTGGTTGGGTTGGTTGGGTTGGGTTGGGTTGGGCTAGGTTCGGCACGGGGATAATAATTAAAGTAGCACAGGGTGCTCTATTTACCTCCATTCACCTCCATTTACCAGTGTGACTCTTGTGTTGTGGTCCCCTTTCTTAGGGTTACATTTCTCCAGCGCTTATTGGCATTGCAGAGTTTAAACAGGGCTTGTCCTTGTTGGAAATATCCTGTCATGCGGGCGCTTAAATTTTGGCTGTAAATAATTTCCTAAAAGAGATACTACGTAATACTTGGCTTGGGTTCTCTTTAAGCTTATAAAATCCGCAGCCGGCTGTCGCTGATTTTGATTGGCCGGCCTTGCCATGTTCAAAATCCCACCACAAATAACGGCCCACTTGGCCGCGCTTACTGAATTACTGCACCGCTTACTCTTGGTTCTTGCTACGACAAAATTCTGCAGCTCAATGTGATTGTTCCCGGTATCCAGACCAGCAGCTTGTGTGTCGGCGGGTTATCCCTGCTTGTGATTGGCTTGTCGTCAGACCTCACAAATGCACGCTGCTCGAACTAATGCAGGGCGCGCAAACCTTTTTTTTTTTTTTTTTTTTTTTTAATCAAGAAGCAATCCGGCGGCGGCCAGAAAAGGCTGCAGAATGCCATGTTTTTTGCATGGCAAGACTTGGCCTTTATATCTGGTCGGCTGTCCCTTGATTTTCCAATTGCTCGTTGTCTTCCTCTGCCATCAACTTTCTTCTGCTACGAGTCTCTCTGTTTCTTTCTTGTGAAGCTGGTTTTCACTCTTTTCTCTTTTTTTTTTTCTTCTTCTTCTTCTTCTTCTTCTTCTTCTTCTTTAGCTACTTTCTTTAATTCTGCTCTGGCCATCGCTCTTTACCCGGTTCCCGGTGAACCACTCACGCTTAATGATCATGTCTTTCTTTAACGTTCTGCGTCTTTCTACTTTCTTTGCCGTCTTTTCTCATGCATTTCGTATCACACCAAACTCACCCTGCTCTACTATGTGCTCCTCGCATATATCAAATTCTTCCTCAACTTCCACTGAGAGTGTCACGTGCGCCGACTATGACTATGATGACACGGAAAAAGGGCAACAGGCAAAGCAGTGCCTTTCTTGTCTCCAGACCAGCTCTTATTCTTCTGGGTCTGAGTCTGACCAAATGTGGTTTCTTTGTAAGTTTTACCTTAACCATGGATAAGAGTAGCTCAAGGCTGACAATTCAGACAATCTCCGATTCACACTGGGTTCTTGCGTTCTAGGATTTAATGGCTCGTCTGGCTCAAATCCATGCTCAACTTCGACTGCCTGTGGCCGCCTTGATCACCAGTGGCTTTACGGCGATTTGAACACTAGCAGTATAACTGAAATGGAGTATGGCTACTGCGCACAGTCTCCGGATCGGTCTGAAGCAGAATCAGCTTGTCTCTCCTGTGTCCAGTCCGACTCTTCCGAGTCATACTTGGCCAACTGTAAGTTACCCTGTCTACTTCTAGAGCCATACACTAACTGTCCAAGTCATCATCGCTTTGCAGGCCGGCTGTGATCAAAAGCCCATAAACGGGTCCGTCCTGACGCTCAGCGCCAGCATATTCTCCAACTCCACCATTTCCGCCTCCTCCGCCACAGCCTCCGTTCAAGCTACGCAAGCCGTGCAGCCGTCTCTTCCATTACCCGCAATCATCGGTATCGTAGTAGGCGGTATTCTTATCCTCTTTGGCGCCCTGGCAGGCTACTTTTGCATGCGTCGCCGGAAACTCGCATATCCGGAACAAAACGGCCTCGAGGCCACTCTGAACAAGCGCGACAAAGACGCTAGAAAAAAAAAGAAGCGGGATAAACGTCGCACGCTTTCTTCGCTCTCATTCCGGTGCATCACACGAGTTACACCGGTAACGCCGTCATTCCCAGGGAATATCCGGGAGCATTCAGAGAAGACATCCTCTACGCAGACATCGAGCAGACACGGGTCGCCATATGCTGCTGCGCAAGATTCTGCACCGGATCCGTGGAATGCGTATTTGCAAACGCAGCGTTATACATACATGCCCCCTAGCACAGGGACGTTCACCACCTGCACAACGACGTTTTACAACGAAACCACTTTCGGCAACCGCCCCGCCCCCTCCCCACCTCGCGGTGTCGCTCTGCCTAGCCTAACGACTACCATTTCCCGCTCCGCCGAAGAATTCACGCCAACCCCATCATCTACACACTCTGCGGCGCCGCTAATCAACAAGACTGCACCCTCGCCACCTGCTGTGTACGTGCCAAACGGGCGGTTTGCGAGCCCTACGTCTGCCGAGCCGCTGCTGAGTCCGCCGCTATTGAGCCCTAGTGCTTGGCCGATGCCGGCCGGGGCTCAGAAAAAAGACAAGCGTAAATCTAGTCTGTGGTTTCGCCAACGCGAGATGCCGCAGCGCGCATGCGGAAGTCCGTCGGAGACCATTAGCATCAAGTCGGTATTTGATCCTCCGCCGACCCGGGCGGTGAATTAAAGGGCGTGCTTATGAATCGAACGGCCGCTTTGTTTGTTCACTTTTATCTCAGGTGTTTGCCTAGGAGTTTTGTTTGTTGTTGTTTTTTTTTGTAGCAGTGCTGCATCCTTATTTCGGCTACCGTGACACAAACAGTGTAGTATTTGAAGTTTTGCCTAAATAGGAAATATAACTCATACCAATTACTATGTTAATAAATAAGGGACAATTTGTGGTGCTACCGCTATAAATACATGCATTTTTCCTCACTAAAACACACGCCCTTTTCCACCTTCGCTGCCGCCCGCAAAGACCATCCAATAGCCATGTGTTACGATCCTCGAATACACAATCGTGAACGCCTTCACGACCTCCGTGCCTTTGAGCCTCCGCCACAGCCGGTATTCTTCATTGGAAACAACCCCGATATATTCAACTTCTTCCGCTTCTCCACCGGCCGACCGTACCCGCCAGGCCACTTTGATGAGCCGGTTGTGCAGACCCGCCTGCAGAGATACCTCGGCCGTTTTCTGGTGGCGCCAGCGCTTTGGCTGGGCGCTGTTCTGGTGGCAGCTGTGCGCTGGTTGATCCATTTTGTATATTCACAGGTGCTCCCAGCTGTGGCGCTGTTCATTGTGCTGGCATGGTATGTACTCCGTAGGTAGAGTTTATTTATAGTATTGCTTGCTGACATGTTTTGTAGGCTCAATTACGCCATATACGGCGACGATTATGATGGTCCTGGTGGCCGTCCTTTGCCGCCTCTGTCGTAATTAGTATTCCATTTTAAACATCAGCATTTCATTATAAACAACTCGAGAGATAACAAAGTGCTACAAAAATATCCGATTGGTAAAAAATGATGAATAGGAAACTACCAGCGTCAAGCCGTATCCATGAAACATGAGAGGTTTCTTTTTTTTTTCCCGTGATGTGATGTAGCAGGAGAGACATTTTCGTATTCCCGAGATATTTATGCAATTGTTCAAATACTCCGCAACTTTCACGCCTTCGTTCTACATAATGTCAGGCCATGAAGCACTTGGGCCAGAAACCTAACTCATACGAAGCATGCGCAACTTATTACAAGCATCAACGGCCTATCGTCTACTCTCCTTTGGTTTATTCTTTATTGTTTGTGTGTTATTGCTTGTGTGTTATGCTCTTAGATGAGCAGCTCTTTTTTTTTTATGTATTCACTAATACCTTTACTTATGGCTTGTTGCTTGACTGATAATAAACTAACATGCCATTAGAATAGCAAAGCACTATGCAGCAGTAAACCAACTCCAGCTCTCTTTTACACCAGATAGGATGTCAATGCCACGCGTCTGGCCGCGGGTAAAGACTCTTACTGCCGTCCACCCCCGCGGACCTTTCAGTCTCTTCAAGATATCATGCCTTGTGCTGGATGGGATTCCAGCGTCCAGACCCCCAGATCGGCAGCCCGTCTTCAGCCGGAAACGATAAGAGTGACAGTCAATGTGTACTGGAACACAAATTCGAGGGAACTGCTAGTTTCTCAACAAGTCGTGTGCAAACTTCGGCCTCACAACTCTTCATTCTTGCGCAAGTATTTTGGCGTGCAACGCACCGGAAATCAGTATACCCATCTGCATATCAAGGACCTTGCATTCGACGCGAATGAGCTCACAGACAATTTCGAACCAAACATCCTGTGTCTACTACGCCATGTCGAAGAGTGCTACAGAAAGTCGACTGTCATCAGGGAATACAAAGAGAGTTATTGATTTATCACAAGATCAAATGGCATTGGTAAGTCTATTTGCTGTTCAGCAAATGGCTGTAAGGCACGGCGTATACATAGTCTTTTTTTTTTTTAATCTCATTTGGGCATCCCACACACTGCGAAGATCCAAAGTTTCTGAGATCCAAGAGGCGATTAAAAGCGCTTAGAAATTGGGACAGAGGGTGGCAGCTGTTTCTTCGGAACCTGAAGTATATTGCAAACTATGCCCATACGGTTGGGACTTTGTTCGCACACTTTTGGGCTCAACAGGTCAACCCATAACACAGGAACTTCCAAAGGGCTTTGCGCCGAATTATTTCTTACGACATCACGTTCAGCAAAGGCTCGTGCGCATCTGGAGAACGGTTAGATGCTGAATCATCTGCCGGCAACGAAGGCGGCGTAACAACTAAAAAGGCGTGCCTTGAGCTTTTCGAGGAGTGTGCGACTGTTGACAAGTCCAAGTCACTTCGGTTGACTCACATCAGACTCGACGAGCTGCAGGCTGTGTTGGCTTTTGACAATGTCCGGTCGCTGTTTGACAACACATGATACGTGTCACCTGACGATGCGAATCTTGGACTATCCTTGGAAACTCTAAAGTGGGATTTTTACTGGACCAACATTGTTAAACTTAGGAGTACCTTTATCCTCTTGATTATGTCATCCAATGGCAGGAATCAGAGAATTCTCAGTATAGTTTCCCGGACCCGACGCCATACACTATATGCACACATCCGTCTTACCAGTGCAAGACCTGTTTTACCAACTGCCCAAAAGCTTCACTAATTCCTGGGACTCTCTAGTAGTATCATATCTAGAATCTATATTATATGCTTTATATCTTGGTGGTAGAACGCCTAACGCCACTACGATTGTTAACTGTTGAGAATAGGGGTCATTTGTGTTAACGCTTAGTAAATCACAGCGCTGTTGATTAATATTATAGTGGATGCCCAAGTTTGAATACTTTTACGGTCGTGTAATTTTTTTTTCTTTCATTGGACAAGGTGCTTTTTTGTTCTTATCGCATAACCTGGTAATTGAAAAAATTGTCAACCATTGTCTATTCGAAAACAACGATACTACTTCCCTCTTGACCCCTGTTCAACGCCAAGCCAAGGGCTACATGGGAACCATGTGTAACATAACTTTAAATGCGAGTGAGGCTTAATTCTAACAAGGAATGTAGCGTATGTTACACTGCGCGTGATACTATCCTGGGAAATCCTCATGGTTGTACTTCGGTAGAAATTTGCAAGAATTGACATCATATCGCAGCTAGACCGCAGCTGCTGATTCTCAAATCGCCGCTCGTAACAACTTTTATGGTAGTCTCATGATAGCGGTATGCACCATCATGTCTGCCTTGATGGTATGACATGGATCGAAAGTGACCATGGGGATTACAGAAGTTAATGGGCCAAAATGAAATCTTTGAGACCTGCGTTATGGCTGTAGCTACTAAAGCTTCAAAAGGCGGTCAAATCACGAACATTCCTTCCTCTGGCAGACCGATGAGAAAGGCGTGGCAGCCATAGAAGTGGGCCCACAAGGGAGTATGATCAACAGAATAAAGGTAAACAGAACCTTGACTAGAATAGAATAAAAAATACAAGCATTTTGCAATTCATAAAATTCAACCTAAACGTTTACTTTAAAGTGGCACTGTGTGGTAAAATCGCGTGACGGGGCTTTCTTCCCAAATACGTGTGACATGATGATCATTTTTGAGATGCGAATACAGAGGGAAGTTTACACTGCGTATTCATAGATTGAGCAAACTACAGTCGGAGGCCGGCGCTTGTCTGTAGCGGTGACTCAAGCAGCACTTCTCTGGCAGGTATCATTTTGATGGTCGCAGTGTATCTCTTTATTGTTGTGTTTTCACTCGTGTGTACTTCAGGCGCTTTTAGTGGCTGGAGAACGATTATTGATTATAAAAAACAAGTCAAAAAATAATTAGATAATTAGCTATTCAAGGCAGCATGTATGATAACACATGTCGCACCCCAAATTCCGTATTCCCTCATGTGTCCAACAAGACACTGTCAGCAACAGCTGGTGGATATCAAAACTAAAACGCGAGCCAAGAAAACTACCCCGGATAAATCGCGACTACGCCCTTAGGAAAACAACTTCACCTTCCAGTACCTCAACTGGTCGCGCATTTTCTGCATCAACGCGAGGCCTCTACGCCGCTCATACTTGTCCCGTAGAGCCTGCTCGTACTCTGCCTCCTTCTTGCGCAGCCGCTCCATCATCTGCATGTGCTTGGTCAGATACTCCATGTCCTCGAGCGCCGCGCCGCCCTGCATTTCGTCGCCGCGGTAAAACGTCGGCTCTTCTTTTTCGTCGGCGTATCCCGGTGTCAGGATATTGCCCGTGCCGGCTCGCGCATCGATTGTTGCGCCGCTGCCGCCGCCGCCGCCCAGATGCGTGTTCCAGTAGGTGCCGATACGTGCCACAATCTCGCTGCGTCGCTGGTCGGCGTCTATGGAGGCGGCCGCGCGCGGTAGTGCGAGCCATGTGTTGGCGGCCACGCAGGCAGTCGACAGGAAGAGGTCACGTGAGGGGTCGACAGGTGGGGCGGTGCCGGTATCGGCTGCGTTTGTGTGTGCATCGACGGCAGCCTTGCATTGTGGGCAAATAAGTGTGCGGCTGGCACAGTGAGTGCATGTAAACACAGCTTCTTCCAACAACGCACGCGCGCAGAACCCGCACACCCATGCCACGCCATTCTCGTCATACTCGTCGTCATCGTCGTCGTCGTCGCCATTGCCGTCCCGGCTCCGGTTCCCCGCCTGCACCAGATGCTCGTTCTCGTCGTAGTGCACCATATCCTTGAAACGCATCTCGGCACCATCCGGCCCGCGCTCGCGCCCCGGCGGAATCACATCGGGAAACCGGAACTGCACGCGGCCCAGATGCATGCCAGCAACGGCGTCTGCGTCTGCCCGGCGGAAGAACTGCATCAGCGCCCGCGACCGCGCCCACTTTGCCGCGCGCTGCACCGAAACATCATGTTCGTTCTGAGAACCTGCAAGCTGTGCGCGCTGCGCCGCCGGCTGCGCCAGACACTCCCACGCGTACTTTGCATAGCGCAGCGACTCGTCGGCCTCCAGCACGGTCAACAGAGTAGCGGCGTCGCGCAGGGCGGCGGCTCCAGCACGCGGGTTGCGCTGTGCGTCGTTGAGTGCCGAGACGGTCTGCTTGAGCAGCTGGTTGAGCGCGCGGCTCAGTGGCGCGTCAATGTGCGTCGAGCCGTGGTGCGTGAGCAGTGTGGCGAGTAGGCGGGCGCTGAGGTGGCCTTCGCGTTGGGCGCGGAAGAATATGCCGTTCAGCATGTCGGCGTCGGCCTTGTGGACACACAGCTGGTTAAGGGTCACCTGGGCCTGCAGGGCGTACAGATGCGGCATGTAGCGCTTCTGCAAACTGGCCAGACTGCTTGGCGACAGGTGGCGGCCGGGCGCGATGCTCTTGATTTCGCTAAAGAGGCGCTGCATGGACGCCAGCGTGGCCGGGTCGGACGAGTACACGCCGATGATGTCTGCATAGGCAATGACCAGCTCGAACTTGTCTTCGGGTGACGACGTGCGGTCGTCGTCAAACACGGAGCGGCGGACAGTCTGGAGAATGGCGTGCACAGCCGTGGCAGTGTCGCTGTTCAGGGCAGCGCTGACCAGTACGGGGCGCATGTACGGGGCAGCCAAGACGCCGCGCAGGATATCTCGCACGTGCGTCTCCCACGCAGACTCGTTGTCGGCCAAAAAGTGCAGCACTTGGTGGCGGATGCGGCTGGCGACGGGGCCGGAAGCAGCCGGGAGCAGAAGAGACTGCACGACGGTAATGCCGCAGCTGGCGTCGAGGGCCTTGCGCGAAAGCTTCACGAGCGCGTCGAGCTTGCGGTTGGTCAGGCCTGCGCTGGCGGTCTCCTGGGCCATGTTGGCAATATACTGCACGACGACGCGGGCAAAGACGTTGGCCTCTGTTGCAATTTCGTCGGCCGGCATGGACAGAATCAGGTCTTCCATGTCTTTTTTCTTCTGGTCGTCGGTGAGATACGGCAACGTCCAGTAGGCCTTTTTGTAGCGCGTGGCGGCGTAGTTGGCGCGTTTTTCAATGGCAGCCATGAGTTTCTTGGCATTTTCGAGCTTTTCGCCAACGACGTCGAGCTGCTGGATTTCCTCGACTGCGTCTTCAAAAACTTCGCTTTGCTCGGTGGCCGCAGTGCCGGGGCGGTCTAGTAGCGAGGATGCTTCCCGGCGGCTGGAAATCGAAGGCCGTGGATGGCCGGTATCTTCAGAGACTTGAGCGTCTCTGTCTGCCATGTCACCTTTGAAGGAGCGGCAAAAGATTAGCAGGATACACACTGAGCCGTACAAGAAGCGGCTCTCCTTTTCCATGACGGCCGTCTCGACGGGATCTGGCAGCAGCAGCGGTGATCTCTTAAGTGGTTCTTCTTGCAGGTTAATCTCAAGCTGCAGCTGCTTCATGGCCCACGTCTCCAGCTTCCGAAAGTGCTGATACTCAAAAGAAGACTTGTCTTCAAAGGCCTTGACATTGGCGCGCAGCTCTTCCCAGTACACCGAAGGCTGTGACTCTTTATAAAAGACTTGCTGGGGGGGGATTTTAGCATTAGAGGATAGAGGAAGAGAGGAAGAGAGAAACTCACCTCCGTCACTAGAATGTACTGTGACAGAAATATCGTGTTGGAAATCGCATCACGCACATAGCCATTGTGCTTCTCAAACATGCGTTGACAAATTCGCCGCGCCACCGAACTCAGCATGCTCACATACAAATACGCCGAATCCAGATCCTCTTCCGACGCCATAGTGCTCTGCCAATCTCTGAGCGAAATGACACCAATGAAGTCTCCCGCAACGGGACTCGTCTCAGCGAGCACAGCTTCTACGGGGGTGCTGTGGTCGTCGTCGCCGGCGACGGACAAGGCCAGAGACGTCTGGCTCTTGTTCATCAGGTTGCGCCGCAGGTCGTTGAAGCGGTTGGCAGTGCTCTTGAGAGACTTGGGGATCGGCACGTTGGTCTTGATGCGCTGGCCAAAATCGGAAAAGGCACCGGGCGCTTGGCGTAGCCGGGATAAGGCGTGGCGTGTGATTGCTTTGATGCCGTTATCTGGCGATAGGTCTGCTTGGGCATCTACAAACTCGTCGTCGTCGTCTTCATCGTCGTCTTCGTCGCCGTCGTCCTCGAGAATGATAGACAGGTTCTCAGGTGTCGGGTCTTCTGCCTCTTCCACTTCCTGCCCGGGGCTTTCTACAGGCCGAGCCGCAGCACTCGTCTTCTTGTCCGTCGGCACCAGCCGCTTCTGCATATTAATCAGCCCATGCAAAGCCTTGCTCCGCAGCTTCGCCTCTGGCTTATGCGCTGTCGCCTCAACTTCTTGTTCCTCCTGCTTTTTGACTTCCTCAGCCACACCCTGACTCACGTGCTCGTCCCTGAGCCACTTCTGCACCAGCGCAATGCCCTTGCCTGTGACAAACAGCTGGCGCATGCGGCCCAGTGCCTGGTGATGTGACTCGAACCAGTGCTCGGCGCTGGTGTACTCCGAGTTGGACCCAAACGCCAAGTCAATCACGTCGGCGCGCGTAAACATGAGTCCCAGCAGCCGGCCCGCCTCGACCTTGAGGCCGGCGCTGCATTCTTCCAGCACCGTGCTCTCCATGTGTGCGCCCAGCGCTGCCACGGCATATGTTACTACAATGGCCTTTTCGCTGGCGCCAAAGTAGCGCTTCTGCGCGTCCGTGGCATAGATGTGCGGCATACAGACAAGCACCTTGAGGCAGGCTACAACCATCTGGAGGTGCTCGTTGCGCCGGTCGCGCGCAACTTCTTTGCGGTCGTGTTGGTCGATAAATAGCTGAAAGCCGTATTCCTTGAACTCGGTTTCGTCGGGGCACATGGCCGTCAGGATGCGCCGGGCTAGATCACGATCTTGCTTGACGAGCGAGGGCTTCTTTGGCGCGCCGGGTGCTGTCTCTTTAAGGTGCACTGAGTGAATCGAGGTAGCAGCCGTGGGCGGATCGACAAAGGAAGACGTACGCTCAGTCGCTGCAGTCGACACGGCCGAGACAGAAGCGGCACTAGACAGAATCTCGAGAATGGGATCCTGGGCAGGCGGCGGCGCTTCCAACGCAGGCTGTACCGACGGCTCTTCCTCCTCACTCCCCTCCACAAGTGGCAGCATATTCTTTGTCTCGGGCGTAGCCCACGCAATGAATCCCGCGGAATCGATGCCCAGCACCAGCTGGTAGTCGCGGCGGATGCGCACATCGGCGCGCTCAAACCACACATTCTGCGGGTCTAGCACGACCATGTGCGACAGCAGATTCAGCGTGGACGGCTTCAGCGGGATAAACGCCTTGAACAGCCAGGCGTACATGAGGCTCAGCTCGCTGGCGCAGTTGTCGGGCAGCGTGACGCAGTGCTTGCGCCAGGCCTCGCGAAAGTTCTTTTTCGCGTCGTTTTGCCGGAAGCTGTCGAGCCGCTTGTTGACCTCGTCGGCTGTGCGTGCCGACTCAATGTACTTGAAAAAGGCTGTGATTTGGTTGAAGTTGTGCTCGGATATCTTTGGCAGCTGCTGCACAATGTTGTCGCGGATCATGTCGGACGGCGTGTAGCCTTTGCTGGATGGGCTCAGCTTCTGCGCGATGAAGGCATTGATGTCGTCGCCGCTGTACTTGCGCACGTCAATGGACTTGATGAACGTCTTTTTGAAGTCCGGGTCCCACTGCGGCACATTGCCGTCGAGTTGATCTGGTTTCGGCCCGGCCACGATGAAGCGCAGATTCTTCTTCTTTCCGGCGGACGTTTCCAGCGACAGCTGCAGCAGATCTACCAAGTAGCTGGCCGCCACGTTGTCATCGCAGTCAATGACAATCACGCAGCCGCGCTTCTCCTTGTCCATGTCTAGAAACAGTTCGTCCCACCACGTCTTCCAGTGGTTGCTGCCAAACGGCCGGCGTCTTTCGTCGCGCAGCGTCTTTGCCGCCTGGATAAACGACTGTGCCATTTCCGAGTCGGAGCTGGCATACTGCCACAGCAGGCTGCGCACCACGCGCCGGCAAAAGTCGTCGCCGTCGTCGCTGTCGCCAATGGGCGTGTGGAAGTACTGCAGCAGCAGCCACTTGGCCTCCTTGGTGGTGGCGATCTCGGCGGCCATGGTCTTGAGTGCCACCGTCTTGCCCTGGCCGGCAGCGCCCTCGAGCAGTAGAACTCTGTGGCTATGGTTCAGGTTGTTGAAGTTGTTGGTGCTCAAAAATGCTTTGAACACAGAGCTCTTGGACACCCACTGGCTCCGCGGGCCCGTCCATTCAGGCGGCACACCAAGCGCGCTTTCGGTCGGCCGGTTGCCGCTGCCGACTTCAAACTCGCGGAACTGCAGCAGAGCCAGCAGGTCGTCTTTTTCGCGGAGCTGTGCCGGCAGCGTGCTCAGGATGTCCATGATGCGCTGCTGCGTGTTGGTGATGTAGTCAATCTTGAGCCAGTTGTCGTGGATGGCTTCGGACGTGATTTCCTTCATCAGAAGCTCCAGGCGCCGCGTGTTATCGGTAATGGTGTTCCGGCCAAGCACCACGGTGGTAGCTGCCACCAGAATACGTTTGTTTTTGTTGGCTGTTTCGGCCTGCTTGATGTCGGTCCAGACGGAGCGGAACACCTTGATCCATTCCGTCAGAACCCGGGCGTTCATATATGGAGACTCTGTTACAGACGAGTGTTGCTCCAAACGCACTTGCACCTTGGTCTCGAGACATTTCATGACCTTTGCAGCTGTAGCAACAAGATGTGTGACTTCTTGTGGTTGGTCGGTATATCTGACCACCACACTCAGCATGCCAGAAAGCGCGCCAATGACCACGCCGGCCGGAGGATACAGCTGTGCACTTGGTTAGTTTTTGCTCACTTGCCTGCTTCCGAAACAACGTACCTGGTTTGCCACGTCCTGTATCACCTGCATGCCGACAGTTTCCAGCGACTTTAAAAAGTTCATGACGTGTGGTTTGACGTTTGTCAAAAACGGAGAGTTTCGGGCACTTTGCGCCTCGTTGAGCCGGCGGCTTACGTAGTCGCGCATAAACACTTCCATGGACCCCCGTGACTGGTCGAGCGGCATCTTCTCGCCCGTCTCGTTCCACAGCTCGCGCCACGTCATGCGCAGCTTGCGCATCTCGGGCGCCTCCTTGTCCGGCACAGCCGCCGATGCGGTCGCAGAGTCGCGGGCGCGGCCGGGTACAGGTGGCGAATCATCCATTGTGGAGCGCAAGGCACATGTGTCTGTGTGTACGTAGTAGTAGTAGTAGTAACAACAGGACAGAATGGAGAGAAGAAGCGTCGCCGACAGAGTGGGTAGAGGAGCTGCAAGTTATAGTGCTGCAGAATCCAGTCAAGTGTAGGGTAGGGCCTGGGGTCTGACCAGGCCTGTTCTCCCGGCCTTTGAGGTGGTCTGTCAAGACTGCAGCTGGTCAGCGTGAGTGGATCTGCATTTGCATACATTGGCATGCTTCTGCTTTGCTTCTTTTTATTCTACTTCTACTTCTACTTCTACTTCTACTTCTGCTCTGTTCTGCTCTGCTCTGCTCTGCTCTGCTCTGCCCTGCTCTGTTCTGCCCTGTTCTGCTCTACTATGCTCTGCTTCTACCTCTCCTTCTACCTCTCCTTCTACCTCTCCTTCTACGTGCATCTTCTCGTGTCTTTGTCGGCCCCTCTGTACCCTTTTTCGGCAAAAGAAGCTCCCTGCACAATTACTAGCAGACTTCCGCTCCCAACGCTAAAGTGGCCAGCAAGCAAGCCCGGCCGGTTTTTTAAGCGAGATTTTGCTGTTGGATTGCATGTCTAGCCTGCACACATACTTTGTGGAAAGCAGCAGCCGGCCTGCAGATTGGCCGCAGGCAATATTTAGTTGGTAGTAGTATTTAGAGCAAACTCCTACAGCCTGCTATTTTTTGTTTTTGTTTTTTTGTTTTTTTTGTTATTTCCCACCTGTCACAATTTCATGCCAATATCTCCATTTTCATATAATCTGCCGTCAGACTAAAGTCCAGCTCAAAAGCAAATATAGCTGCCCAATCATGGTAAAGGCAGCATGCAATGCACACACTTAGTTGGTTCGTGACAAAACATGTAGTATTCATTGTCTGCCAATCCAATTTGGTTCAAGAAAAGGACCGGAGCCTGGCTGGTCACGTGACATTGGCATAGGTTGATCCAGGGCTTGACTGACTGACTGACTGACTGCCTGGCTGGCTGGCTAAACGAGGATCGCCATAATTGCAATTTCACAAGCGGTGAGAAATGCAGGCTCTGAAAGGAGTTGGAGGAGGTAAAGGAAGAGAATTCACGGCTTCGCTAAAGTTAACGAACCCTGTCGTTTTTTTTTTCTTCTTTTTTCGCTATTGTCGCTTTTCAACGTTAGCTGTGGGTTCTCCCGATTAAGCCTTATAGAAACAAATAAGGGCCAGATTTAACTTCTTGTCACACTTTGGCTTACTTGTTTTATCTCCTGATTCCTCATTCAGCTTTTTGACGTACTGTTTCCCTTGTCATATCACTTCACCTTGATCCTTTAATTGTGAGATACTGGTTTCTATTTAGGTGTTTTGCGTCACTAAACTCACAGTAAACATGGAAAGATCAAAGGAACGTGTGACAGATATCTTGTTTGGAAATTCTAATTTGATGTGTATGAAATGCGAAAGGCCCTACACAGTATAGAATATATTCTTCATCTGTATAAACTTGGAAGCCCTGCAACCATGTGCTCAGTAGACGGACATTCTATGCTTACTGCTATTGTAACTGGACGATCTTTTATTATGCAGGCATTGTTCAGTAAGGTTATAAGATCAAGCTTAAAAAATATATATATAAACGAATTCACTCGAGCAGACAGTATGGCTCACACGGGAGATCCTTTGTCGCCGTTGGATCTCACGTGCACGGGTTTCCTCGCGTCAGCCCTAAGACCATCACTGCTCACTATTGTCCAGCGTCTGCAATAGATGTCAAGTATGCTAAGGGCGATAAAAACCCAGATGTTGGTCTAGATGCTGAAAGCTGCTAGAAGTTGAAAAGTACACCAGCTTAAAAGTAAAAGATCCACAAGTAACATAAGATAAGAGATAACGGATAACAGAACGATGGCACTACCCTTTAGCTGATATATTCTCAACGCAATTCTGTCGTCTCCTGTCATATCCTGTCATCTTTCCATCCCAAGGTGTACTGTTGCATCCGCTCCCGAGTTCTCGTCAACGGCTATATTACTCTGCTCTTTCTGATCTTGTTCCCTTTATGGTTCTTCTTGACTGAACTGAAATCTAGCGGCACATCAACAATCTTGATCTCACGTCTTCTTTTCCCTTCACAATGCGTCTCTGTTACAACTGTGAAAAACCGCCACCGGACGGCCTCAAGCTGTGCGCCAAGTGCAAGAGCACCGGCTACTGCAACCAAATGTGTCAAAAGGCGCACTGGAAATCCCACAAGAAAGTGTGCAACATCCAGGCCATGGCCCAGCACAGCGTCGACCAGACCGCTCCGGCTACCTCTACGGTCAGCTGCAACTGCCGCGAACTTGCCATGTTCAAGCCGTTTACCAACATCCAGGCTGGCTCGTGGCTGCACAGCCACTCCAAGAAAACCACATACCGGCTGCTGATCGACGCCTACCGGCTCTGGGTCAACGACATGTACCTGTTCGAGGGCGTGGAAGTCATTGACCCGAAAAAGGTCGACACCCACCTCGGCCCATCATTTGAGAAGTGGCTGGCCGACAAGCTCTACAAGAAGAAGCCCCTGCTGCTGCCCATCTGGTGGACGGAGTCGGATATCAAGGCCTGCTACGACTTTGGCAAGCAAGACGTGGACAAGAACTTCCACAATCTAAAGACCATCACCACGAAGCAGGTTATTATCGACCATTACAGCAACAGCCTGATGCCGATGCAGATGCGCATGTTTCTGTCGGAAGTGCGCGGCCAAGGCATTGGTGGTGCCAGCTCGGCAGGCGTGTTGCGGATGATGACCTCGCGGGAGGCGGATCAGAGTACCCCCAAATGGATGACTATCATCAATGCGGATCAGACCCGGATTTAATTGTCGGCATTCAACAGCAACAAAGTTCACGTGGGCTTTGTTTCACAGACATTGGGTGGGTGTCTTTGGTCAGGGCAGCACCGGGGGTTGTTTGGTTATATAGAGTTGTCAATGGCTACTCGCTTTAGATTCTCAATATTTGCTTTTAAAACTGATATCACCACCTACGTTGATTGCCATGAAATATTTCCGCACACTGTTAGGGTTACTCAACCCAACAGCAAAAATGGCTTATAAATTGTAACTCTGTACATATTAAATTCAATAGAGTATTTTCACCATTCCCAATCACCAAAGTTTATACCAGTCACCCGCAACACGCCTTGTTATTTAGCCAAGACCACCACGGCCGGAAAAAGCCGCGCCGTCTCTGAAACACTCCGCTGATCCAGTCCAAGAGCTGCTATCCGCCCGCCCGCCTGTCCTGCCGCTGCTCAGAAACAGGAACAGCGTCTATATCGTTCATAGTCGTTTGCGTGCGTGATTGAGACAAAACAGAACAGGGTGTTGTAAGGTGTAAAACAGCAACTTAATATACACAAGACGAATCCCACATAATTTAAAGATGAACAAATAACAACTTGGTGTTGGTCTTGTGTAGCTCTATGCCGCTACAGGACCCCTGAAAACAAGAACTTCCATTGGAACAAGCAAAAAAAAAAAACAGAACAAGTAAACTAAAACAAGAAAAGAAAAAAAATAAAATAAACGCCTCCCTAGGTTGATGAACCAAATCCGCTTGAAAATGTTGATGTTGATGTTGATATTTTCGTTGAAACCAGGTTTCCCTTTCTGTTCCACCACCTCCACTCATTCCCTTTCATAACAAAGAGAATGAAAATTGTAAATCTTTATAGGCCAGAATAAACAATAGAAAACCGTTAAACTCCGCCGAGACTTCCACAAGTCGCTTAGTACCGTGCTGGCGACTCGCTACACATGCGCGTACTCTCCTCATGCATCCACTCAGCCCCCTTTTCCATGTCCGACCTCATCGCCTTCAGCTCCTCGCGCATCTTCTGCGCCTCGAGCAGGATTCTCTTGGTCGCTGACATGGGCTCCACGGGCCCACCATCGCCTGTCTTATTCGACCCCAGCGCCTCGTCGGCAGACCGCTTGCGACGCTGTTCCTCGAGCGCCTCGGCGTTTCTGGTAACAGATGGTACGCGCGTGACAGATCCCGACCGCGGACTCGCTGCGAGTAGCGCCTTTGCGCGTGACACGCGCATGTCCAGGTCTGCTGCAGAAACGCGCCGCTGTCTGCTGGATGAGGTTGAGGCCGTGGAGCTCGACAGCCCGTGAGAGCCTATCGCGTCGTAGTGCTTGCGCTGGTACAGCATCTGGTGGGCCAATCTATCGGGAAGCACAGATCCGTCAGGCATCGTCGTCAGGCCCATTGCCTTGAGCCGCCAGCGATCCGAAAGCTTGCTGACACGCCGTTCCGGATTGATAGCATCGGCGGGTGGCGTAGAGAACTGAGAGCGCGCAAACTGCATGTTGGTACTTCCTTGGGGAGGCATAGACCGACGAAGGGAGGCCGATCTAGACATTGCGTATTGCTCTATAATCGACTGCGTTTTACCCCCGGCCGAAATCGTCGACGAAACAGATTCAGAACGACGGGCATTTGGGAGAGGTGGAGCCGGCATGGTAAAACTATCTTTCTTGCGCTTGCTCTTCTTCGACTTTTGTGTTGATTCGGGAGCATCCGGAACGCTCCATGTGGAACTGACAAGCTCCCGCTGTGCTTTATGAGCGGGAGCATCATGAGCTCCAGAAATCAGGCTCATCTCCATTCCTGAATCCACGTCCATTAAATGACGACGGCTGCGCTCTGCCACTTCGTGAAACATGCGAGTGCTCTCAGTTTCGCCAGCACTTGCGTTCATTTTGCGTTTGTGATCAGCCTCGGCCTTCATTCTTTCGGCCCTTTGAGACTGCTGATAAGCCCGGAGCTGATCGCGACCACTCCGTCTCAGCGCCTCCATCGTCCGCTCACGGACAGTTGTCCTCCACTTGTAAAAGTACCGTACGCTCAAGTTGTAACTGCGGAACTTAATCGCCTTTGCCAAATTTTGAGCGGCGATGACTTCTTCTTCCTCTCGCTTCCGTTGCTCACAATACGAGTTGAACGTGTTCTTAACTATTTCTTCTGTCATGTAGAGCTGGAACTGCTGCAGGAGACCGTCGTCTCCGAGTGTGTACCACTTTGTGAAACCGTCAAGCACAGCCTTCTTGTCGACTGGGGGCTTGCGGGCTGGGGTGAATGAGGTTCCAGAGAGATACGCAAGCTTCGTGGACGGGTCAAGGTCGGAAAATGATCCAAATGGCTGTTGAGGAGGTGCTTGGACCGTATTCAAGGGCGTCTGAACAGTCGGAAAAGAAAAGCTCGGAGCTGCCGGGGCAGCGAGAGAAGTTGGGGCTGTGGCTGGCGTAGTACCAAATGCGGGGGTGGGAAAAGCAGAGGCAGCGGACGGCGGAGCAAGGGTAGATGCGGGAGCACTAAGCTTCGGAGTAAAGCTTGGCATGGAGACTGCCGCAGGTGGCGTCGCCGAAAACGGACTTGCCTGAGCCGGCGTTTGCATTGCGGTCCTTGACTGGCCGATGGAACTGTTGAGAATCGAGGGCGTCGCTGCGGGCTTCGTAGAAGAAGATGCCGATCCGAATGGAGTAAGAGTTCCGGCTTTCGTAGTGGCGTTGTTGGATGGGAAAGAGAAAGGCGACGATGCAGTTGAAGGTGCTGTAGTGCCTAGAATTGAAGACGTGGTAGGAGGTTGACCAAGGATACTGGGCGCATTAGCCACAGTACCTGAGGGAGCGTGGGTGAATGAAGATGTAGCTGGCTTAGAGCCAAAGTTGAAAGAAGGAGTAGACGACGTCTGAGGTTGAGGTTGAGGTTGTGATAGAATTGACGCTGATGTCGATGAAGGCTGAGTAGAAAAGCCAAACGAGGGTTTAGCCAATGATCCGAAAGGAGTGTTGGAAACGACAGAGGGCGCTGGTGCAGGTGTCGGCGCAAATGCATTATTCGGTGCTGGGGTTAAGTTTTGAGTGGCGTTGCCAAAGCCACCAAATGCTGGCTTAGGAGCGGACGGGGCGCTGCCAAAAGGCGAAGAGGATATTGTGGATGGTAAAGACTGCGGTGTCTTTCCAAAACCAAACCCAGATGTGCTGTTTTGTTGGGCTGGGGCGCTGGGTGCTGAAAAGGCGTTTGACTTTGAAGCAAACGCCGGCTTTGCTGCGGGTTTAGACACGCCTTCGTGATAGACGGCGTTGCGGATCAAATAAGGCAAGGGATGAGAGCCCCGTTTGACATCGACCATGGATCTTGAGAACGCATTCTTAAGACGAGGGTGATCCAGGCTTTGACCAGCCTGAGCTACAAGTTCTCTGTCGCCTTGGACTGGAGCATCATCGGCATCTGGAGAGAATGTAAGGCCGTGGAGCTCTACGAATTCAATACACTCCTCTACCGTGTCAAAGCGAAGATGGGAGTTAATGAGATCAGCCGTAATGTCCTTAGCTGGGCCCACCTTGGGCCGTGAGAAGGCCTTGGTCAAGCCACGGAGCACAGCCCGGCGATATCTGCTAAAGTGAATCTCGGCAAAGCATGCCAGGGTAAAAGAAACTTCGGGACTGCTGACAATATCAAAGAAGCTGCAGAACGGCGCTGTTATTGAGCCGACGCCAAGTCGAATCGGTCCGCGGGGATCCCTGGGGGTTTTCAAAGACTGCAAGATTGACAACGCAGTCTGGATAACGGGGGCGTTAATCATCGGACCGATGCTCCATTCCGATTCAAGAACATCCAGAATGTTGGTGTCGAATGCCCGGAGAATAAGATAGTAGGCGCGGAATTCGGCTTCGTTGGGGCACACAATGTTTTGTGCTCGGCAGTCGTCGTAGGCGTAAACCAAGGAAAGCAGAGACTTTCCGAGTTGCTCAACTTCCTGTTGCTCCGAAAAATCTTCAGGCGCAAAGCCGGGCTTGGACATGAGATGGAGTGCCGTCACGTGAAAACGGGTAATGGTCTCGAAACAGTAAATCTGATCGAGCATCTCCTCCTTATTCAACGCGGAAAAGAAGGCAAAATCGCGGCGGATAGCTCTCGTGCGATCCCAAAGAAAGCCGTGGGTCTGTGGCAGATTCTCTTCGCTCTTCATGAGGTCGTCTAGTAGATAGTCGACAGACCGGCGGATGCACGCCACAGACCGAACATCCATAGGGAGAGGAGCTTCCTGGCCGGCGGCAGAGCGAGCAAGCTTCTTCACCATTAGCGTGGTGACCGGGAATCCTGTGTCGGGGTCCTTTTCTGCAAGCTTGATATCGTACTCGGTGATTCTGATCATCTTCTCGTAGTCGGGACACATATCCTCGCAAATTCCCTTGAACTCGATCGCCTCTGAAAGTTTTCGTCGGGTATCCGGGTCGTCAATGAGTGCCGCCTTGACCAGGGCAGCACGGGCTTTATCTCTGTAGGTCTTGTACTGCTCGCGAAAGTTGGCCATTGTTCCTTTGTTCGCCGGGTTACCGGGATCGCTGGGCCACGTCGGTGGGTAAATCTTGCTCGCCATGAGTTCTTGGTATATTTTCTTGGCGTATGGATTTTCGATATTCATGGGCTCGGCGTTGGCACCCATTTGAACATTCGCAGGCTTATGGGCTGTCGTCGTCGCCGAAGAAGTACCGCTGCCAAAACCTGATATCGCAGGCTTCCCGAAGGGTTTCATCGTCGTTGCAGAGTTCGATTGAGATTGTCGCATCGGATCTTGGTTGTTGGGCTGACCCCAGGCCGGCTTCGTGGCAGTATTGTTGCCAAAGGTGTTGCTCGGTTTCGCACCAAACCCTGGCACTGAAGGCTTCGACGGCGTGGCGCTACCAAAGCCATTGGACGGTGATTGTCCAAAGGCTACGAATGTGCGTTAGCAATGGTTGTAGTCGTGTAGTCGCGTGTGGTGGTGGATTTAAATACCAGAAGGCTGTGTGGGCACAGGCTTTGATGGACCTGATGGAGCCCCAAAAGGCGATGGCTTTCCAAAGGCTGACGGAGCCGCATTTGATTGTGCTGGGGCCGCGAGAAACGGATTCGATACCGGCGCCGGCTGCGAGCTCGCCTGGAATGGGTTACTAGGCGCACTACTGCCGCCAAAGCCACCCGCGGGAGTTGTCGTCGTGAACGGATTCTTAGCCGCATCATTTGACTGCGAGCCGCCCGTCTGAAATGGATTATTACCCCCACCAAAGGCAGGGCTACCACCAAAACCAGATAGCTGGCCAAAAGGTGACTGGGACGTAGTCATTGTCGGAGCTTGTGAGGCGCTACCAAATCCATTACCACCGAATGTTGGCATCGTCGCAGCGCGACGCAAAGTTCATCGGGGGTGTAATCGGCGCCGGAATAAAAGAATGAAAAGTTGTCGGTCAAGTGATGTATTGTGGAAAAGAATGTATGGCGATGAATGGTGAGAAACCTCGACGACGCGAAAGTCAATGAATGGTTATCCGGGCGCGATGACTGGAGACGGAAGGATTTATTGTGGTTGGTACTGTGGTTGATACAAAGACGAAGTCGGCGACGGAAAGCCGTTGATGTCAATGTACAAATAATAATATTTGCAGAAAATAAAAACAAGAGAGGCAAATAGAGGTATTTCACCTCTGAGTGGGAGTTTGAAAAGTCGACAAGCAAAATGTTGGGCAAGCCAATTCTGCCATGAAGTCTTTCCAGAAAGGCGCGCAAGCAAGGCAAAAATGCCAAAGCAGGGAGCTTCAGCCCGCGCAAGCGCAAACGGGCCCACCATCAAAGCTGGCACAGATCACGTGACTGATAACCCAGGCCATGACAACGACTTGTTGATAGGTCCACTTCCTCACGATACTAGTACTAGTTTAAAACAAGACAGCACAACATCAGCCTTATGAGGGCTGAGTGCACGGCAACTGAATTATTTCACGTTGCGGCTTATTTTCTGTCATTGCATCTCATTAAATTAATATTGCTTTCAAATTCATCCCTATCTCATCAAACCAGAGATAAAATATCTCAAAACAAATCATGCAGATTGCTAACCCATAACGATAACGAAGCTTCAAAGAGCTAATGCTTTTGTGTATCCCAAACGCCAATACTCCACAAAGTACCGATTTTCCAAGCTACTGACCAACAACACCATTAGTTTTAGTTGCGACCCTTGATGCGGGCAGGACCGAGGCTACGACGGAGCTCATCCAGACGGGCAACACCGTCCTGCTGTCTCTGCTTCTTCTGCTGCTTCTTAGACTTAGCCTTGACCTCATGGCCACCAAGGAACTCATCCAGAATAGAATCAAAGTCCTGGCGCGTATCGCCCTGTACCGTGGAAACGGAAGACATGGCGGACATTTCTGACATGGATACATTGTCGTCCATGTTGTCCCAGCTCTGGAACTCCTTGTTCTGCAGAACCTCATAACGACGGTCCAGAAGCTCAAGTTGCTCAGTACGCACCAGAACCGAGGATGACATAGAGGTCATGGAAGGCGTCGACAAGGCACCCTTTCTTCTCTTGCGCTGGCCACCACCAGTCGTAGCGGTCCAGGCTGACGCCTGCATCTCCGAGGGAGCCTGGAAGGAGACCTTCTTCTTCTCCTTTTGGTCCTTCTTGTACTGGTTGAAGTTATCCATCCAGTCGCTGGGGGTGGCAGGCGGAATAGCCACACCGTTCTCGTCGACAGACACCAGCTCGGGAGCCTCATCATCATCATCGTTGATAACAACCGGGGCCGCGGAATCCTTGTACTCGTGGGTGGGCTTAGCAGTACCATCAGACTCCCAGCCATCGTCTTCCTCGCCAAAGACCTCGTCGTAGGTCTCGTCGAACTCATAATCGTCAAGCTCCTCGCCGTTTTTGGTAAGGCTCTGGAAGAGGTCGTCGTCTTCGCCATCAACATAGGCGTCATCCTCCAGCGCCTCCAGGACCTCACGCAGACGAGGATCCATGTCAGGCTGGAAGCCGGCGATAGCATCGGGGATGCTCTGCTGGTTCTGGTAGTTGATGGGCTGGAGGTTCTTTGAGGGAAGAATCGACTCGTCCAGAGTATCGAGAGGCTTTTCGCCGATGCTCATCTGCTTGATAGCATCCTCCAGGTTCATTTTCTTCTTGCCCTTGGAGTCGGGCTTGTTTGCGTCGATAAAAACAGACTCTCCAGCACCAGAGCCCAGATCGCGCATGTGCTGCATGTAATCGTACTCGGTATCGTCATAGTAAATACCGTATGTGGCAGCCTCGCCCTCATTCTTGCGGATGTAGGCGGCAGAGCCAAGTTCGTGGTTCAGGTCGTGAAGAGTCTTTCCAGTAGTTTGGGAGGTGGCGGACGACTCTGGGGTCTGAATGGGGTTCAGGACCATGTCCGGGGCACTCTCGTCGTGAATGAGGGGATCATTCTGAGGACGGTGCACGAGCTGGAAAGTCGTCGCATTCTTCTTGTTACTACGAGGAGAGAATGAGGTTAGACACAGCCAGTACACAACGAGATATGCTAATCGATAAGAGAAGCGTAAGGTCCTGCCTGGGCTGAACTTACATCCACTTTCCCTTGGCCATTTTCGCGTTTGATTTGGCAGCAACAAAAGATTTGAAGAAGTAAAATAGAGAAAAGAGTTATAGTAAAGTCTGGTCAGTTGCGGGTCCAAAATCAAGAGCACCGGGGGTGGTGGTCACAGCTGTGAAATTTATTTTTCTTGCTGAGTGCAGCGCTTGTAGAAGTCCAAAGGATGCAGACAAACAAAATTTTTGGAGGGGCGTTAAAGCGGCTTATCGGGACAGTGCCAGATCCCTTATCATCAGTGGTGGCACTGTCCCATGTTGCCTATTTATGGTATATACGCACAGTGTAGGGCTCGACTCAGTATGACATCAATTAGTGAGGAAAATTGCCCCTCACAAGCAATTTATCAGCAGCGCAGAAAAAGTTAATCAAGCCTGCATTCAACACTATTTGGAAGTTTTTTAGTCCAGATCCATCATTTGCGCCAACGTGTATTCGCATATCTGATTAGATTTTTGGGTACATCACACACTTTAATACACTTATTTGATATTATTGTCGAATCGCTGTCGCCATGCCTCAGCCGAAATCCAAGTCGAAGCTCGGTCTGGGCAATACCCTCATGAAGGACCGTTTTGGAAAGGGCAAGGGAGTTGATCGCCGCAAGACTTCTGCTGTGACGCGCATCAACCATGCGACGGGTGAAGAAGTATGTGTTGGTCCAATCATGGCGCTGAGAGACGTGTGCTAACAAAAACAACAGTACCTGGTGAACGACAGAGAGGAGGCCGCGTGGGTCAAGATGCGCTCCGTCACCGAACAGGGCGCCCTCGATGAGTTCCTTGCCACCGCCGAACTTGCCGGCACCGATTTCACCGCCGAGAAGATGAGCAGCGTCAAGATTATCCACACCGACATTAAGAACCCGTATCTGCTGTCCGCCGCCGAGGAGCGTCAGGTTCTCGGCAAGCACAAGACCTTCCAGTCCAGTCTGACCGTTCCCAGAAGACCACACTGGGATTCGACAACAACTCCTGAGGAGCTGGATCGTGCCGAGAAGGCGGCGTTCCTAAATTGGCGCCGTGGTTTGGCCGAGGTGCAGGAGAACAACGATTTGCTGCTGACGCCTTTCGAGAGAAACCTTGAAGTGTGGAGACAATTGTGGCGTGTAATTGAGCGTTCGGACATCATTGTGCAGATTGTTGATGCCAGAAACCCTCTGCTATTCCGGTCAGACGATCTGGACCGCTATGTCAAGGATATTGACCCCAAGAAGGAGAATCTGCTGCTGATCAACAAAGCCGATATGATGACGGATGCTCAGAGACGGGCTTGGGCCGCGCACTTGAAGGAGGTTGGCATCACTTACCGGTTCTTCTCTGCTCAGCTCGCGAAAGAGCAGCTTGAAGCTGATAACCTTGAGGAGAAGCTTGAGTCTGATTCTGAGGAGGAGTCTGATTCTGAGGAGGAGGAGGAGGAGGAGGAGGAAGAGGAAGAGGAGGAAACGGGCGAGTCTTCTACTGCTGCTCCTGAGGTTGCTCCTGAGGCTGCCTCCGAGGCTGTTCCTGAAGCTGAGGCCGAGTCCTCACAGCCGGCGCCAACGGAAGATACGGAGGTTGTTCCTGATGAGGAGGATATCCGGATTCTGAGTGTCCACGAGCTGGAAGACATTCTGCTCAGCTATGCTCCGGCGGGTCTTGGTAAGTTCCTATAATTCTCGGGCTACATGTGTTTTGATACTAACTAGTGAATAGACCGTAAGCTGCAGGTTGGTCTGGTTGGTTACCCCAACGTCGGTAAATCGTCGACCATCAACGCCCTAATTGGCTCCAAGAAGGTGTCCGTCTCGTCGACCCCCGGTAAAACCAAGCATTTCCAGACCATTCACCTCTCTGAGCGTGTTGTTCTGTGCGATTGCCCTGGTCTAGTGTTCCCCAACTTTGCCTTCACCAAGGGTGACCTTGTCTGCAACGGTGTTCTGCCTATCGACCAGCTGCGCGAGTACACTGGTCCCGTGGCGCTTGTCACCAAGAGAATACCTCAGCCCTTCCTGGAGGCCGTCTACGGTATCCAGATTAAGACCCGCCCGATTGAGGAGGGCGGTAACGGTTTGCCTACTGCCTCGGAGCTGCTGTCGGCCTATGCCAAGGCCCGTGGTTTCCAGACCCAAGGCCTGGGTCAGCCTGATGAGTCGAGAGCCTCTCGTTACATTCTGAAGGATTACGTGAACGGAAAGCTTCTGTTCTGCCACCCGCCTCCCAACGGTATGGATCCCCAGGAGTTCAACAAGGAGCTGTACGACGACCTCCACCTTCCCGAAAAGCGCCGGGCTGCGCTTGCACACCAGCTGGACACCATGTCGATTGCCGACACCGACGCTGTCAGCCTGGCGTATGTTGGCGGTCTGCCCGTCAGCAAAAAGGCCCAGAAGCTTGACCATGGCTTCTTTGCGTCGCAGGGTCGCAATGCTAGTCGTGTGGAGCGCGCATTCAACTACCAGTACACGCAGCAGGGCCAGGAGAGCGCCAGCAGCAAGAAGGTGACGGGCCGCAAGGCGAGACAGGTGGCTGTGCTTGAGGGTACTTTGGATGCCAAGGAGTCCAAGAAGCACTTCAAGGGCAACCCTAGAGGTGGTAAGGGTAAGAACAGACAAAACTACAACGACGACTAGATACAGCGTAAAGTTGGAGTTGATGGTATTGGGTCATATTAGATTGGTATACTGTACATGCATTCTTGGGATAGGGAACTAAAATGGAGAAATGATGATAAACACTACAAACTGAACGAGCCACAGCCCCATTATACCAGTGGTTGAATGAGTGCGATGACATAAAATCTAGGCCATCAATAGCTTAGTTTGTAGAACTTGACAAACAGCACGCGGCTGGCCATAAGAGCATGAATGCTGATCCATCTCTGATGATTTATTTATGTAAATCTACTTGAATCTCTGCAACTCAGTCGTTGCTTTGTATTCCACCCTGCCAGGCTCTATTCCTTTTCAATTTCCTCCAATGCCTCTGGGGGCCGGTCCCGACATCTGTGTCAATTTCTTTCAATGCCTCTGTCTGCGAAAAAAAAAAAAAAAAAAAAAAAAAAAAACACTTTCTGGGCGTTCTCAACCCTTTCGTAGCACTCTTTAGGGGCTAACCAACGCTGATTTCAGCCCATATTGGGACCTGCCAGTCCAATGGGGGCGAAATCTCCTTTAAAAACGATTACTACTCCGTAGTGGAATCAATCAACGATTTTAGAGTGCTTTTGTCGTTATATTTAGCGGGGGAATGTTAAGTGATTCAACAGGAGAGACAAAGAACGGCAATTGCGGCTGTGGCGCTAAATGGAGCCGTCTTGCCTCGGCTTCAAACCCGCGTTTTGGGGGGCTTTTTTGGGTTTCTCCATGGCTCATTTTTGGAGTTCGGAATCGATGAACAAAGGATTTCGTTTCTTGGTTTTAACGACAAGCTTCATTTACCAAGCCTTTCCCTTGTCTCTTTCGCTTTCACTTTCATACAGTAAATAAACATTTTTTTTGTTTTCTTTCATCAAACTGCTACTATCAATAACCCGCCATCATGTCTGATAGAATTCCTGCTCTTGTATGGCAAATATAGCTGAGGCGCGCTGTTTACTTTATTTAGCTAACAAATGCATAGGCTATAGACAAGGTCAGCGACCGGGCAAAGAAGACGCTTGATCTGGTGGCCAATTTCGTGACGGAAGAATGCATTCCGTAAGTTCTACCGATGACGTGTTTCCTTGATTCGACTAACAAGATCCAGGGCTGATCCGATCGTCGAGGCGCAAACTGGCGTGGGTGACGCCCGTTGGGAAAGCCATCCGGCCATCATCGAAGAGCTCAAGGAGAAGGCGCGCGCTCTGGGCCTGTGGAACATGTTTCTACCCAAGGGCTTCTACAGCGAGGGCGCCGGCTTTACAAACCTAGAATACGGACTGATGGCTGAATGGTTAGGCCGGTCGAGAGTAGCTTCGGAGGCGGTCAATTGCGCGGCCCCGGATACCGGTAATATGGAGGTTCTGGCCAAGTACGGGAATGCTGAGCAGAAGGCCAAGTGGCTGGCGCCGCTGCTGGAGGGTAAAATTCGGTCAGCGTTCTTGATGACGGAGCCGAATGTGGCGTCGTCCGATGCCACCAATATTCAGTTGGACATTCGTCGGGATGGTAACGAATACGTTCTCAACGGACAGGTAAAATCGCCTCACTCCAGTTATGGACACGGCAAAACTAACCATTCTCACAGAAATGGTGGTCAAGTGGCGCTGGCGACCCGCGTTGCAAGATCTACATTGTCATGGGCAAAAGCGACGCCGAGAACCCCAGTGCGTACAAGCAGCAGTCGGTCATTCTAGTGCCCGCCGACACCCCTGGCATCACAATCAAGCGGATGCTGTCTGTGTACGGCTACGACGATGCGCCTCACGGCCACGGCCATATTATCTTCAAGAATGTTCGCGTCCCGGCTGGAAACCTGGTCCTTGGCGAAGGCCGCGGCTTTGAGATTATCCAAGGCCGTCTCGGCCCGGGCCGAATCCACCACGCTATGCGGACCATTGGAGCGGTAAGCCACCACGTATTACACTCATGAACACACAACTAATTAATATTGTATAGGCCGAGGAAGCTCTCGACTGGATGCTGATGCGCATCAATGACGCCAAAAAGACACCCTTTGGCAAACTGCTCAAAGAGCACGGCGTCATCCTCGAATGGGTTGCCAAGTCGCGTCTGGAAATCGACTCTGCTCGTCTCATTGTGCTCAACGCTGCCGCCCAAATGGACGCCCTCGGCCCCAAGAAATCGCTCAAGCAAATCGCCGAAGCCAAGATCCTCGCGCCCAAGACCGCACTGGACGTCATCGACCGCGCCGTGCAGTCGTTTGGCGCCGCCGGCGTCTGCCAGGATACGCCGCTGGCGGCTAGCTGGGCGGGCATCCGCACGCTGCGCATCGCCGATGGCCCCGATGAAGTACATCTGCAGCAGATGGGGCGCAATGAGGCCAAGAGGGGCGTGGCGGTGGCGGAGCGGATTCTGCAGCAGCGCGCCAAGACAGAGGCGTTGCTCCAGGCGTGGAATGTGAAGCGGTTGGAGCCAGGGACTAAGATCCAGCGGTCCGGTGAGACACGGAGCAAGCTGTAGGCAGTAGCAAATACTAGTAGCAAGACGTTGTGTCAAGTAGAAGTTGTCAATAATATCATATATTTCCAGGGTTTAACCCTCTCGTTCAGATTATTGGTTTGTCCCCTAGCAATCCAACTTTTCATCTGCACTGCATTGACGCCGTAATTAAAGTACTATAAGGAAGCATTTCATCTCTTTAACACAGAATTCTGAAGCCTTAGTTTTTCTGGATTTTAAAGAACCCATATGAACCCTGCAAAGGCAGACAAAATAAGTGTAAAATGTAGGCAGACGGCACTGGAAAACAGTCCTAATAGCCCCTGCAACTAAACTTCTAGAGCTTTGTTGCTATGCCAACGGTGACTTGGAGCTTGACTTTATTTAGTTTCGGGCCCCGTTCACATGATTTTAGCAGTCAACTGCAGTTTCCTCAAAGACAGGTGCATTCCTAGTTTGTGAATGAGAAGTAGAATGAAATATAGGAATTAGGCAGGTAGCGTTGAGGCACTGAAAGAAATCAAAAAGAGCCTGCGCGTCTTTGTGTTTCCATGTATTTGTTTTTGTTCTTCTTTCATCACCACAACACTTAACAAACTCTGCCCTTTTGTTCTTGACATTTATCTCACTGTTACCTTGATTTCTTATTCTTTAATATTTCTCAACCAGCTAAACGACGCCAGCTCAGTCAACATGTCTCCTCTTCTCGATCAGGACGTCGAAATGACTTGTTCGCCGCAGCCGCAGCCGCAGCCGCAGCCTCAGTTGCAGGCCAAGGGCCCCATTATGACCATGGAGTATCACCGCCAGATGCTACACAACAAGATGAAGACTGCCGAGTACGTCTTGCATTCTTTCTATCTAGTGCTATAGCTGCTACTAACACGCTCATTCTACAGGCCCCAGAAGTTCTTTTCGCCCTCTGATACCCTGATGAGCCCATGCACGCAGAAACTCAACGCCCTGCGCACAAAGCAAGCCTCTAGGTAACGTCGCTACTATGTTTATTCCATCCGCATTACCGCCCATATACTGACTTGGCTGTCTCATGTAGAATGAAGCCCCGATCGCTCTTTGCTGCGCCCGTCCGGAAACTGGCCGATGGTGACGACTTGTTTGCGCCCAGAAAGTCGTCATAGATGGCAGTTTGGCTTTTCTTTCTCACATTCTTTTACCTTACGACGGTCTGATTTGCATTTTGGTTCTTTTTTTTTTTTTTACTTGGTATCATTTAGGGCTAAACTTCGCCCAAGGTTTTGTTCATGGCGTTTTGGGAAAGGCACCGACTTGATAGCCGCTGAGCTTTTCTTTACTGTGCATTTTGTATCAGGCGATGGGCACAGTTCACATTCTTTGGTTTTGATATAGAATAGACGCCGTTTTATTACCATTCGCTTGTCTAAGACTTAGGCTCTCCATCCACTGCAAATGTACACCACATCCTCATCGCTAACTACATGGCCCAGGCCCGTCCGCTGCGGAATATGCCGCGCGCTGGCACCCCAAACCAGAGCGTACTTGAAGGTATCCTTGAGCGATCTGTGGATACGGTCGCACACGTCTTCAATGGTGCTGTTGCTGCGCACAATCAGCGCCTCGCCAAATTCGGGATCCACGCCCTTGCGCTTGGTGTAGACGCGGATCAGCTTGAGCTCCTCCCAGCAACGGTCGATGACGTCGGTGATACCGAGATCCAGCTCGCACGACATGACGACGGTGTGCGGCTCGCGCGCCAGCTTGTCGAGAAAGTCGAGCGACACGCTGTCAATCTTGTTGTACACATACAGGCACTTGATGTACTTGCGGTGGTCCTTCATGATGACGTCAATGAGGTCGTCTACGGTGCAGTTCTCATCGCGTACGAGCACGTCGCAGTTGAGGATCTTGTAGTCGCGCAGAATGTTCTGGATCATCCTTTCGTCCATGGCCTTGGGTGGCGACTGGAAGGTGATTTTCATACCGCCGGCCTTTTTAGGCTTGAGGTAGATGTTGCTATCCGGTGTTAGTAGCTATCACTATAGAAAATCTGTACTGTAACCTACGGAGGCTCCCGGTTCAGTCTGATGCCCACAGCCTCCAGCTCGGCCTCCAACAGCGCTCTCTGCTCGGCTCTCTTGGTGGCGTCCAGCACCATCAGAATCAAGTCGCTCGTCTTGGCAGCCGAAATGACCTGCCGACCACGGCCCTTGCCCTCGGCAGCGCCCTCGATGATACCCGGCAGATCCAGCAGCTGAATCTCGGCGCCGCCGTACTCGAGCACACCGGGAATCGCCGTCAGCGTGGTGAAGGCATATGATGCCACCTCAGACCGTGTCTTGGTGACCTTGGACAGGAACGTCGATTTGCCAACCGACGGAAATCCGACTAGGGATATTCTGGCGTCGCCGCTTTTGCTCACGTCGAAGCCGGCACCGGGACCGCCGCCGCTGCCCGGACCGGGCTCTAGAAGCTGAGCACGGAGACGAGCAAGCTTACTACAGCCGGTTAGTGAGTGTTTGCGGCGTGAGATCGACACGAGATTGCCAATAATTACCCCTTCAGTAGACCAAGATGATACTCTGTGCAGTGTTAGTTGTATAGTGAGCCATGATGATATCATAATGGTGACGACGTACCAGTGGCCTTGTTCTCTGTGAGCAGTTGATTCTAGTTAGCGAATGTTCCCTTGAACACAACTTAAACCCTTCAGCAACAGGAATAGACGTGTTATTGGCCTGGCGAGCAGTCTTACTCTGCGTCTTGCGCATCTCCTCCTCAATCCTGTGATGTATGTTAGCACATGTCCGCCCACCAAAAATGCCCCGCAGACGCCCCGCGACAGGCCTGTAGACAGCCGTATAGGCTGCTGGAATGCACCTAAAAAAAACTTACTCCTTGATCTTGTCTGTAATATTCACCATCTTGATAAGTATGTGAAGCCTCTCGCCTCGGGGAAATTTAATGTGTGAATGGTGCGAATCACAGGCTCTTTTCAGACGTCCAGAGAGCCGATTTGGGCTCTACAGAAGGAGTAGTAGACGCTGGCTGACTGGGATTTTCGCTGAGCCCCACAATAGCAGGTGCTGGCAGTCAAGTTGAGATCGCGACGATGAACTCAAGGCAGGAGAAGGGGATGAAGAGGAAATTGAAAATAGCATATGTGAGAGTCACTGATTCGAGTTACCACCATATTAAACAGCTTTATCTTCCGTGGTGTGGTCTCAGGTATCCGTCTCCGGTGCAGTGCATCGGCTCTGTAACGCCACACATGAAACCTACGCCACAAAACGCCACACCTGACGCAGGATTTCAACTTGGTCCAGCAAAAAGATGCGATCGGTTAAGCTTTCCCCCAAAACCTGCCATCAACCACCTTTCCAAATCATCATCACCAACGTCACCCACCATGGCCAACATCGACGCAGAACCCGTCATTTCTGCCAGCGACGCCTTTGAGCTGGTCACTGCTCCGGCACCCGCCGACGCCGATGCCGCTCCCGCGACCGAATCCAGCACCGACGTTGCTGCGCCTGCTGCCGGGCGCAAAGTCAAGAAAATTATCCGCAAAAAAAGACGGCCGGCGCGTCCGCAGGTCGACCCGTCGTTTATCACGTCGGAACCGCCGCCGCAAACGGGAACCATTTTCAACATCTGGTACAACAAGTGGTCGGGCGGTGATCGCGAGGACAAGTATCTATCCAAGACACACGCCAAGGGCCGCTGCAACATTGCCAAAGATTCGGGCTTTACACGCGCTGATGGCGTGGCTGGCAGTTTCTTTTGCCTGTTCTTTGCGCGTGGCATCTGTCCCAAGGGCCAGGACTGCCCGTATCTGCACCGGCTACCGACGATTCACGACATGTTCAACCCCAATGTGGACTGCTTTGGCCGCGACAAGTTCTCCGACTACCGCGATGACATGGGCGGTGTGGGTAGTTTTATGCGCCAGAACCGCACCGTTTACGTGGGCAGAATACACGTGTCGGACGATATCGAGGAGATTGTGGCCCGTCACTTTGCCGAATGGGGCCAAGTCGAGCGCGGTAAGTTGTCAGCCGATGGCATCAGGTGAAACCCACAGCTACTAACATACCCATTCCATCTAGTCCGCGTTTTGAACACCCGTGGTGTCGCCTTCATCACGTACTCCAACGAGGCCAACGCCCAATTCGCCAAGGAATCCATGGCGCATCAATCGCTCGACCACGACGAAGTCCTCAACGTGCGCTGGGCCACGGCCGACCCGAACCCACTCGCCCAGGCCCGCGAGGCCCGCCGCATCGAGGAACAAGCCGCCGAAGCCATCCGCCGCGCGCTTCCCGCTGAGTTCGTCGCCGAGATTGAAGGCCGCGACCCGGAGGCGCGCAAGCGTCGCAAAATCGAGAGCAGCTACGGCCTGGACGGCTTCGAGGCGCCCGACGATGTGCACTTTGCCCGTGGCGAGAACGTGGTGAATCCGCGCGGCCGCCAAGGCTTTGAGATTGAGCACGAGGACCGGCTGTTGCTAGAGGAGGCGTCGCGGGAGGAGCTGCTGGCCAGGCCCGAGGAACCAAAGGTGCAGGCCGGGTTCCTGCCGAGTAGTACGCTGGCGGCTCTGGGCGCGGGCGCGGTCTCGGTGGCCGTCAAGGCGAAAAAGGAGTCGTCTGGGCCGCTGGTCATGTATGGCAGTGACTCGGAGGACGACGAGTAGGCGACGAGGGACTTGGAATTCATGGCATCAGTTTTCAGCATTGGGTTACAATCAAACAAACAAACAGGCGTCTGGGAGTTTTTCATCTTTTTTTTTTTCACATTTGCAACGACAAGTTATAGCTTTAGTACAATAGCAATCTTCTTTTTGATATCAGCTTGTAATATAATTTAATATAATGTAATAAAAAGAAATCAACTGTTGAAAATACGCGAATACAGAAGCTCATGTCTTCCCATCCACAGATCCATCACTGGCACTGTCTGCCCTGCCTTTTCATATGGCGTGTTCTTTTCCCGCGCCACAGCCATTTTCACTAATTTCTGTACATCATGGCTAGCCAGCACCTTTTGCGCCTGGAACGGCCCAAACATATTCGCCCGCACCGCTGCCGACAGCAACGCCTTGACATGGGCCAGCACAAAGACATACGCAGCCTGGTCCTCGCTAACACCGACGAGCCTCGTGACAGCGCCAAACACGGGCGCCAGATGACCACTGGCCAGGGGAATTTCGCCGGCGCGTTGAAACTTGGGCACCGAGCGAATCAGCTCGCAAAACGGGCGCAGCGCATCGCACGCCTCGGCGCTGACCGCCGCTGCAAACGACTTCTCCCACACAGCCAGCAGCGCGCGGCCCTGTGCAGTGCTCGCGCGCCGACCCACGGTACAGATGATGGCGGCGTCGAGGGCGTCGTCGATGGCGCCAATGGCGGCGGGCGTGCGGAAGCCGGCCAGTGCGTATGGCAGCGTGGTCGCTGCGAAGGAGTCGATGCTGAGCGGCAGAAAGGCGGCAAAGGTGCCGTGGGTGTGAGCCACGTAGGATTCTAGGCCGGCGCTAAAGGCAAATGCGCCAAGCGGCAGAGCAGAGTCGGCGAGCAGCAGGAGGAAGTGGTTGGCGAGGTTCTCTGTTGATAAAGCTTAGCATTTACTGGGGGGATCGGAGTGAATAATCCAAGGGTTTGCGGGGGGGGGGGGGGGACGTTACGCTGACTGGGATGGAGGCTCGGCGCCGGGCAGAGGGTTTGTAGCTTTTGACGGGCGACTAACAGCTGCGCTTCCAGCTGGAGGACTTCTTCTTCAGCCGCGCGCACGGCAGCGATAGCCTCGTCGGAGCCATCAATTTCCATCGTATGTGGGCAACGAAGTGAGCTGGTAATGCCCAGTAATCAATCAAATTGATTTATTTGGAAGTGGAGCTTAGTTGGTTAGTTGATAAGCTATGCAAACGAAGCCCGCAATCGCTGGAAAGATAAGCGCTTTATCGGACAGAAAAAAAAAACCATCACGCAGTCGAAAGGAATAGAAGAGACGGAAAATATTAAGAAGATATGCCATATTGTAAAATAAACTTCGTGGTGAGGAGTGAAGAATATTAGGGAATCAAGAGAGAAAACAAAACAATATATATGATAACCACAAAAACGCCCCTAACACCAAACATGAATGAATGCCAAATAGACCCGCCATCTCTGTATATGCTTGTGATGCTTGCCGTATGTCCCATTAATATCTCCATGACTGCACGTTTTCCTTATCCAGCACACCTTGACGCGCCTGTAGTCGCTTCTTTTCCGCCCGCCGCTGTTCAATGCGCGCCAGAGCGGCTGCTCGCCGATCAAGCGGCAGCCCGCTGCGTACCGTGTTGCTGATGCCCAGCGCATTGGTGTCGGGATCAAAGGTCGAAGTTGGCGCAAAGATGGACTTTGCCCGCTCTTTTTCCGTGTTCTTTTCGGGTGAGAACTTGACGGGAGAAGACTCAAAGTCCAGCGTCGGCGGCTCATAGGACCGCACTGGATGACGCGTTGACGGGAAAACGGAATCGAATCTGGTCCGATTCTCCCGCTTTTCCGTGTCAAAGAGGTTGTTGTTGTTGTTGTTGTTGTTATCTGTAAGACGTGGGAGCGCCGTAGCAGAAGTCGTCCGCGTCCACTGCACCGGGCTGCCCTTGTCAGTCGACGTGGGGTCGGGTTTGAACTCAAGATCGTTATCCGACTCGTCAAAGTATGCATCTAGAGCAGCCCGCGTCATTCGCGGCGTCATGCCCAGATCGTCGTCGTCAATGTTGAATGAAATATCGTCACCAGCAGCCGCGGGAGTCGAAATCCTATTAAGCTTCCGCATATTCGCGCGAAACCCGATGCCTTCGGTGTCCGATGGGGGCGTGGTCGATATGGCTGCATAGTCCATAACCGTGCGCTGCCGTTCACGGATCCGAGTTGGCGACGGGATATCCATGCGACCCGTGGTGGTGATTTCATTGGTATTATTGGTTTCAGCCTTTTTCGACAGCACCCGGTTCTCAGCCTTGAGCTCGGCAATCTTATCAGTTGCCCGTTCGAGAACTCGCTTCGTCTCGTTCTGGCGCTCAAGCGCATTGTCGCGGAATGTCTCTAGTTCGCGTCTGACGTCGTGCAGCATATCGTCCTTCCGTCTGGACTCTTCCCGAGACTCTCGCAGTTGACGTCTCAGGTCTTCGATTCGGGTATCGTCGCCACTGCTATGGCCTGTCTTGAGCCGCTTGTTCTCATCTTCGAAGCGAGTAGCCTTGCGCTCCGAAGCACTAAGGTCAGACTTGAGCTTTTCAACCTCACGGCGCAAGTCATTAACTTCGCGCAGCTGAGATTTGGCTCGACGGAGCTCCCTTTGAGTCTCGAGTTGTGTAGACGATGATCGCGGGGTCAGAATGTGCCGGTTCGTACGATCCTTTAGTAAAGCTTCGAGTTCAGAAACCTGGCGCTTGTAGTCGGCCGCAAGGGTTGTTTGGGTTGCCAAATTCTTGAGCAATTCGGCATGCGATTCGTCTGTTTTTTGCTTCAAGCCGCTTCCTCGTCTCAAGGCCAACTGTGTCGCCATGTCAGATATTCTGCGATCCCGCTCCGCAACCTTGGCCCGCTCTTGGCGTAGTTCTAACATGAGCCGCATGTTTTCGTCGTCCTTGGCCTTGGCATATGATTTGGAAAGTTCCTTGTGTTTAACAAGTTTCTCCATTTCAATCCTGGCCTCGGTACGATAAGATTCGAGTTCCGTCTTCCAGTACTTGCCCGAGTCTGATTGAGGCTCAGCGATATCGACCGTGTGCTCATGCTGACATGAATTGGGTTTGGTTTTGGCATTCGAATTGGTAGCAGTATTGATATTATTCGTAGTATCGTCGTCGTCTTCCCACTCGTCGTCACTTCCCGGGGCCCGAAACTGGCCGCTGGGTCGCGGAGTCGGAGGTTTTTTCGTTCTAGATCTCTCGAGAGTTTCGAAAAGCGAGGTGCGGCGGGCTCCGGTCAAGCCAGTTCCGCGGAGGTTGGGGTTGGAGGCGCTCCTTTCCATGACGTCCTTGTTAAAGGAGACTTTCTTGCGCTTCGTCGGGCCTGTACCGGGAGTTAGGAGGATTCCAGGCCTCGTAGGTGTTCCCATAGACCGACCAGTATAATCGAGCGTCGTCTGGGTGAATGTTTCGTCGTTACCACCAGGAGTTGGCGTGCCAAAAATGGCGCTTCTCACGGCGCGTGCTGCAAATACAGGCGCCGGCGTTTCGGGGCCTTGATCTGCCTGTCCCGAGTCACCTGAAGGGTAGAAAAAAGCGGTTAGTACGCGTTGATTCCGAAGACATCCTTCTAGACACTGGCGATAGTGGGTGTGAGTTACCATTGTCGTCAAACTCAGCAGGCGCGTTGCCTTGGGCGCGTCGCATCATCCATCCCAGCATAGCGAATAAAGAGACGGCTGCAGCGGTTCGGGGTTCGAATGCGGGTGCGATTAATGTGATTTAGAAGATGATAAAGACCAAGGCGATTCAAACAACCTAGAGCAGAGCCTAACAGGAAAGCATCTAGGTGTGGAAGCCATACATATACATCAACTATACTGGCGTAAACTAGAGAAAATTAAAATTGGTGATGTGATGCTTTTTCGTTTTCCTTCTCCGTGGTGTTTACTTTTGACTAAACTTGGTAGTGGTTTTCTAGGCTACAAGGGCCTAATTGTGGGGCGGTATTCTGCAACTTTTAGTGAGTTCTGACAGGGTCCACAAATCCACGACTTAACAAACAAGACTAGGACTGGGGTTCAAGGCCAAGTGCTAAGCTGCTACGCAGTATTATGAGATGAGACTTTGAGAGCAAACCAGGGTCAATATTGAGCAGGTGGCTTATACGAACAGAGCATGGGACTGGGTGTAGACAGCCAGCTAGTAATTGGAATAACTGAGAGCCGAATTGAGAGAAACGGCTCGCATATGCTCCACGGCAGCTTTGGGGCAGCAACAACCGCCTGCAGATTGTCTTTCCAACTAATTTAAAACGTGAGCAGTGTTCTAATTATGTTGTCGATTTGATTTTGCAACTTTTGGCAGGTAGTGAAAAATGTTCTCTCCAATAGATTTAGATATCGTTCTTGCCCTGGCTCAGTTGTGCACACTGTGTACGCACTATCCAAATACGCCCAGCAGACGCTCTGTGCACAGTGTTAATCTCAGCCAGCTAGCAGTAGACAGAATTCAACCCCGCCGCAGGTCCTTCCAGTGAGCTTGACTCTTAGCAGTGGCCTCTATTCGTAACTCTTTTCCATTCTTCTTCATAATCCAATCCCCATTTATCTCTATCACATTAATATTTGCCTGTTTACTTGGCGGACTTTGTTTATTTGTTTGTTTGCCCTCTAATCTACTCTGCTGCAGTCACTGCCTCCCGTCGCCTGCGTTGACTCAATTTGTCGTTGCTTGACTTTCACTTCACTCGCACTTTCACTACTTGTGCCGGTTTTATTTACATCTTTTTTTTTCAATTATCCATACCAACTTCACTCCTACTCATGTGCTCCTTTGGTCGTTAGTGGCTTCGGCATCGTCCGTGACTTCATTTTCGCCCCGGTTGTACAAATTGCCACAATGCCGGGCTGGAAGATCCCCAAGAAAGACAATCAGCAGCCTTCGCCGGCCCGCAAGCCGCAAAATCACGGCAAAGAGAATGTGTTTCCTAACTTGAAGAACGGCCGTATGCCTGCTGAGAGGTTCGATTACGAAGAGCTACAGGCAAACGAAATAATAGTATTAGAGTCTGCCTACTTTGACAACTTCAAACGACTTGACCACGAGGGTCACTCGGCTTGGAAGGTTTGTGTTTGATGTCTTGAACTTGTGATCTTTCCCACAGTAGACTAACTTCTCTACCAGAAAACCGAGCCTGCATTTGAAATACACATCCAAGCCAAGGACGATGCAGATTTTGCTCTCACGCTGCATGTCGTCTTCACTGCCACCTACCCCAGATCCCCGCCTCTCTTGACGTTAAAAGAGCACGAAACGCTCCGTCCCGCTGCTCTTTTCAAAGTTCAAAAGTACATTGAGACAGAGCCTCAAAAGCATGTACACAACGACGAAATGATGATGACCATTGTGCAAGGTATCGAGGATATCCTTGATTGCGCCGCCATGGCTAAGCGCGACGGCAATGAGAGGTCTCTAGAAGAAGAGAGGGCAGACCACGAAGCTCAGCTTGCTGAGCAGGCCCAAATCAAGGAGCAGGAGGAGCAAGAGCGTTTGTTGAAACAGCAAGAAGAGGAACAAGAAGCATGGACGCGACAACTGGAAGACGAGCGAAAACGTCAATCTGAATCTAAGAAAAACAGTCGACAACGCGGGAGTCTGGCCTCAGCGCTTCATTCAACTCGGAACTCGAATCACAACGAGGAGCCAGTTCTCAAGTTTGACGAACTCTGCGAAGCCAGGGACGTGTCTGGTAATATCAGTACGTTCTTTGGTGTCACCGACAAGATTCCTTTCAAAGCCAACCCCCCGACGACACTGTCTAAAGTTCGACCGATTCTCATCGAGGGCCATAGCCCGCCTGCTCTTCTCCTCAAGGAAACGATTGTCAAATGTGCGGGGAAAACGGCCTCTCAAGCCCTGGATCAGATTCAGCACCTAGAGCAACGGCTCATCAAGGTTCAAGAACTCAGCCACGCGCGCATTGCTAACGTCATTGCCTACAAAATTTTCCGGCATAAGGAAGCCAAAACGGTTCCCACGTGGAGTTTGTCGGTCTTGATGCCCTTTGCCGAGCTCGGATCTCTCGAAGAACTGTTGGAGCTCACCGAAACTCTCAACATTGTCAAGGTTCGGGCATGGACCCGTGATCTTCTAGATGCCCTATCTTATCTTCATAACCACGGCGTCACGCATCAGAGTATTCACCCCCGCAACGTCCTCCTCTTTCGAGATGAACGCACAAGCGAAGTTGGTCTGAAACTTGCCGACATTTGCTTCCAACGCGAGCTTCACCAGATTACGGAACAAAATAAGCCTCTACCCGGTCTAGGATCAGCACGTTCTTCTTTCTGGCTCCCTCCAGAAAACGCGCTTGAATCTCGGCCCGTCAAAACGCAAAAGTCTGACGTTTGGGACTTTGGTGTGGTTTTCTTGCAGCTCTTATTCGGCCTAAATGTGACGCTCAAGCACTCGTCGCCGGCTGCACTACAAGAGTCAATGGATCTCTCAGCCGCGCTTCGGGAGATCCTCTCGATGCTCTTCCGGTCCAACCCCAAGAAGCGGCCGCGCGCCTTTGAATTGAGCTCGTGTGAGTTCTTGGCCACCGATGCGCCAATCATGGCGCGTGATATGCCCCCAATGCCCGACATGAACACCATTGCAACCCTGTCATCCTCTATCCCCAATCGTCTTCGTCGTGATTCGATGACTAGAGCTCTTACCCAATCACGTTATGCTGAAGACTTTATCGAGGAGGGAACGCTAGGCAAAGGTGCTTTTGGCGAGGTAGTCAAGGCTCGCAAGAAGCTAGACGGTCAATTCTACGCCATCAAGAAAGTAACGCAACGCAGCCGCGCCACGTTGACCGAAACACTGAAAGAGGTCCGCCTGCTTTCCCGGATCAGCCATCCGGCTGTTGTACGATACTATAACACATGGGTAGAAGAAGTGGCCGACATCTCAGACCTGAGCAGTGACACAGATACCGGAGACTATAGTGACCTCTCCGATATTGAGGAAGACTCGCACTCTCAGGGCTCTGGTCGATCGGAGCGCACAGTTTCGGGCGCCCCAAACATTCTCTTTGAGGCTAGTACGTCTGGCCTGGACTTTATCTCGACTAGCCAGCCCGATGTTGTCTTTGAATCCGACACCGACGATGACACAAGCACGCGCGAAGAGAGCGAGGAGCTTGAAACAGACGATGACGATGAGACGGAGGACGAAGACGATATCGCGATTGAATTCGACGATGACACGGATTCTGTTGCGTCTTCTTCTCGCCATCGGGCCATCACTCACCACCGTACAATGCCAATACGGATTCCTGGCAAAAAGCAAAACCTTCCTAGCAATGCAACTAGGAATCCATTCCACACGATCATGTACATCTCCATGGAGTACTGCGATCAAAAAACTCTGCGGCACCTCATTTCAAGAAACCTCTACGCCAACTCCAAAGAAGTGTGGCGCCTCTTCCGGCAAATTCTGGAGGGTCTAGCACATATTCACGCTTTACGAATCGTCCACCGCGATTTGAAGCCGGAAAACATCTTTGTCAGTCTTGGGGATGACGGAACGGACAACATCAAGATTGGCGACTTCGGCCTGGCCACCAGCGCTCATTTCGCTCTGGACAAGCGAGGTAATGAATCCCACGTCCTCACCGACATGAAAACTAAGAGCATCGGCACCGCGTTCTACGCAGCCCCTGAAGTCAGCTCTGCTACGCGTGGCTCGTATGGCTCAAAGGTCGACATGTACTCTCTCGGTCTCATCTTCTTCGAGATGTGCACAGAACCATGCACGGCATCCATGGAACGCATCGAAGTCACAGAGCCGCTGAGACGGTCTCCTCCTGTGATGCCTGAAAGCCACAAGCCGGTAGAGAGCGTTCAACAGGATATCATCCTGTCGCTTCTAACTCATGACTCTGAGGCTCGCCCATCTAGCTCAGAACTGCTTAAGAGCGGTCTTTTGCCTGTGCAGATGGAGAGCGAAACGGTCAAGCGTGCGCTGGCAGCAATTGCCGACCCGAACTTGCCATACTACCAAAAGATTCTGGAAACGGTGTTTAACCGTCCTGTTGAGGCTATTCGTGATTACACGTGGGCCATGGCTACGACAAGTCCCTCTCAGCAGAGCCTGCTTCACCAGACTGTTGCTCGGGATACTCTGGTTGACATCTTCCGCCGCCATGGCGCTCTCGAGATGAATCGGTCTCAGCTTTTCCCTCGTTCACGCAACTATTACACGGATAACCCGGCAGTTTACACTGTTCTAGACACCAGCGGCACTTTGCTGCAGCTTCCGTACGATCTCACCCTCAGCTATGCTCGCTTCCTTGCCACGTTCGCCGGCCCTGTTGTTGCTCGCACTTTTTGCTTTGGCTCGGCCTTCCGCAACAAACAAACCAACGGACCTCCTCACTCGTCTGGTGAAGTGGACTTTGACATTGTCACCACTGACAGTCTCGATCTTGCCCTTAGAGAGGCTGAGACTATCAAAGTGCTTGACGAGATTTCACTAGCGTTCCCGCGCCTCGCGCTCAGCAAAATCCGCCTTCAAATCAGTCACTCGAATTTGCTGCAGCAAATCTTTGACTTTTGCAAAGTCAGTCCTGGGTCGCGGCGTGCAGTGGCCGACATTCTATCTCGGCTCAACATTCGATCAGTTTCATTTAGCAAGTTGAGATCACAGCTGCGAGATCCGTCGGTTGGGCTTTCGCAAACTAGCCTCGACATGCTGGCTCGTTTTGACTGGACAGGTAAGTGCTGACGTTTCAACCACTTTTGTATATCCTCTGCTAATATTTCTCTAGATCAACCTAACAAAGCCATGAGTCGTCTCAAGGCCATCTTTGATGGCACCAACACCTACCAACAACTTCTGCCCACCTTCGCTCATATAAAAGAGGTCTTGGAGTATTGCAAATATTTCAAAGTGACAACCAAGATCTACATCAACCCGCTCAGTAGTTTTCGCGAGAACTTCTACACCGGTGGCCTCATGTTCACCCTACTATCGGAGGAAGGCCCCAAGGATGTGATTGCAGCAGGTGGTCGTTACGATGGCCTCATCAAGGCCCATCGCCCTAAGAGCAACAGACACTTTGAAGAGCGACATGCTGTCGGCTTCAGCTTAGCATGGGAGCGCCTGACAACTCCAGACAAGCCTTCAAACAAGTACCTTAAGAAGCCGACAGTCAAGGCTTCCGAGGAAAATTCAGAGGCGCCCCCGACCAGAGTAAGTTTCTTCCCAAAGCTGACAAGTATGTCACTAACAAATCATTAGTGTGATGCTATTGTTGCTAGTTTTGACTCGGAACTTCTCCGTTCCTCGGGTCTCGACGTCCTTCAAAATCTCTGGGCTCACAACATCACTGCCGAAATTGCCTCTGATGCCCGGTCGCCCGAGGATCTGATGAGCCGTTACCGTGACGATTCCATCTCGTGGATTATCATTGTCAAACCAGAGCTGCTAAAAGTGAAGTCACTCTGGAACAAGGATATTCCCGATGTAGACATCAGCGCAAGCGCCTTGATCTCTCATCTGCGTGCTGAAATGCGTGAAAAGGATGTCAAGTCGGCATCCAAAATCAAGCACGTGGCCAACCACCAACAACAAAACATGGACATGAGCCTTCCGGTGGGCCATCGCAGCAATGATCATGGCGTCAAAGTGTTTGTTGCTCAAATTAGAAGTAAAAAGTTCAACCGTCAAAGTAGGTCCCTCCATTCTATCCCCGTCCCCTTCAGATGCAGCTCTAACAACATACAGACGTCATTGATCAGGCAAACAAGGGCGCAGCTGCCCTGATGAATGAGTGTCTGGAAGGCCAGATCCTTGCGATTGAGACTCAAGATCGCATTCTCGAAATGATTAGCACGACAATGCTTTCGGACCCGGAGACCTGGCGCCGACTTGAGGGCATGGTGCCGATGAACGAGAGAGCCTACATTCGTGGCATTATGAAGACTCTGGAGGAATACCGTGCAAATTTTCTAGAAGGTCAGGGCTCGCGCCATGCCTTCATTTTTAACTTTCGCTCTTCTACGACAATCTACTATGATTTGATGCGGTGAGTTGGAGGACTCATTGCTTGTAGGGATTAGTATTATCATTGGTAGCAATTAAAGACATAAATTTCACATCTTAAAATGATCGGCAACAATAGGGTTAACAAATACAGTAGGGTTGATATGGCACAACGCGCCCACTACAGTGTACTGATTCAACTACTACTACTACTACTACTACTACTACTACTACTACTACTACTAATACAGTGGACTACCCACTATAAGCTGCCTTTGAGCTCAATTTCTCAGCCTTCCCCCCACTATCCAAATAGGAAGCTCAACCTACAGCTTCACTTGCACTTGCTTAACAACTGCCAACATTATCGCAAAGTTTTGTCACCACAGGTTCATTTCCCTGTTAGCCCATCCAAACTCTGTTCAGTTTCCCAAATATCAAACAATCAGCTATTATTTGCCTCCAGCAAGCGACCGACATTTTTAGTGAAACTTATATTGCCGTCTTGTCAGCACATTAAAACAAACCAGACGGACGACGTGCCAGACCCCCGCGCTTACCGCAATTAAGAGACAGTACGGAGTAGAAGCTCAGCCTCGCCGTTCCAACCAATGGATACAAACGACTCGACCGGAAGAGATAAAAAATAGAGCACGAATCACGACCGGCCGAGGTTCCAGTCCTTGTCTCCAATATCCGAATCTGACCCTTCTTCTGCGTCAAACAGCGACAGCGACAACGACGACAGCGACGCTACCATCACTCTAATTAACACATTGCGACACGTTCCGAAACGCCCAAAGCTTCTAATCACTATGGCGGAAGAACCGAGTTTGGCGGCCATCTCGGAGGTGCAGGAGTTTACGAGCTTCTTTGATCATGCGACTATTGGACGCGCGCTCAAGGTTAGCAGAGCAACAGCCATTATGGAATCAATTGCAAAAGGCTGACACTGAGAGATTTGCAGAGAAACAACAATGATGTCATGCAGGTGGTCCAAGAGTATTTTGAGGATTCCGAGCAGGTTTGTCCGCCACACGATGGATACAAGCACAATCGGAGTGCCATGATACTAACATGATGTAGTTTAAAACCAAATACAGTTGGGACGATACGGCCTTTGGTGCTGATCGGGAGGGAAACACACAGCAGGGCGTCTGTAAGCGAGTCTATTGCCCAATATACTAGTGTGCTCAACTGACTTTTTAGCTTTTCACATAGAATCTGCGCCCCAAGGTGGCAACATGTTTGACGGCGGCGCCACGGGCCCTTCATCAGCCGAGCCCTACTACGACCGCCTTGCTCTGTCACGACCGCCTTCTCGCACTGGCAGTCGCTCGCCTATGGACCGAGTTGCCGAATGGAGAACCGGCACAACGGGAGTTTCACAAGAAGACGAGGACCTGCAAAAAGCGCTGCGGCTCTCGGCCCAAGAGTCTGGAGTTGAAGTCGACCCGCAAGAAATGGGCATCATCAACTCCGTGTCTCCGCAACTGCTTCAGACCGGCGATAACCCGGACGCCTCGGCCCCACCACCGGTCGTCTTTGGGCCCGCACGTAGAGAAGAGTATCCTGAGACCAACTGGGCTATGGTGCCGAGTAATTCTCAGCAGCCAACTTATTCCTCACGCATCGGCGACATAAAACCCCAGCAACGCAGAAGACCGTACGATGCACCTGCTACTCTGGTACTGGTTGATAACCAAGGCTGGGTCTCAAAGCTGGACCGGCTTGGTGGTATCCTTTCAGTGCTTCATTCAATCCCTCTTGCCCGTAATATCCTCTTGGGCGGGCCGCAAAACAACACTTATGGCCACAGCCAAGACTGGTGGAAGGGCACGCCAATTTACGGGGTGAGTTCAGAAACGCAGTCAGAGGCCGCGGATGGCGATACCGAGGCTATGGACTGGGCAACCAATCAGCCAACGATTCTCCTTAACGACGAGATCCACCGCTTGATGAGTATGCTAGACATGTCGGAACGCAGCTTTGGAACAATTAACGCTCTGGCTGAGGCCATGGGCGGCACGTATTTGCTGGAGCAGCGCTTCTTTGAGCACATTATCGGCCGCGACAGAGATGCGGCTGTGCCTTTGATCACTACGGTGCGACGAGAACTCATGGGCCCAAATGCGCAGGCCGACGACTCAGACGATGAAGAAGATAACAAGACGGAGGTTATCTTCATTGAGGCCGACATTAACTCGGAAAACTGGCCATATGTCAAGTCATTTACGGATATATGGGACAACATTATGTGGCGCGACACTGTGGCCTTTAACAAGCCTGCAAAGACCAGTTCTCAGATGATGACGATCGAGAATCAGGGCGAGATCTTAGTGGTGCAAATCAACACGGGTAACATGGTGGACATCATTGATGTTCCGCGCCAGTTCAGCGTGGAGCGCTACATGCAGGATCGCAAGGACGAGGCGATTGGCATCGTGCAGATGCTGACGGACCAGAAGTTGTGTCTGATCAAGACCGAGGAGCGTCTGAAGAAGATTAGCTTCGTGCGCGATAGTACTTCGAGTACGGATAAGCCGGCCCTGGGCGAGTACATGGCCAAGATCAACGACTACCAGAACCAGCGGCGGTATCTACAGGAACGGGCGCGCTTCAGGGCATTCTCTGATTCAGGTTTTGACGAGAAGAAGTTCCCGCGGGGTGCTGAGGATGCACCGGCGGATCTGAATGAACAGGAGAAGCGCTTGGTGGCCAAGTTGGACGGCTTGATAGCCTCATTGGAGGAGAAGCACACATTGGCTTCATCAGAGATTAAGAGTAAGCAGCTCCAACTATGTAAACGCGCGAACTATACTAATCTATGCAGACCTCGAGAAGCACGTCGCCTTCCATAAAGAAAAGCTACGCCACTTGAGCACCATGTTCTCCGACCCCGAAAAGCCCCGGCCCAAGCCCTTTACCTCGCGGCTCATGCAGCTTCGTGGAATTGTCTGCGAAAACGGCCTTACGTATATCTGCCAGCGCCAGGAGCAGAAGCTTGTCGATCTCGGCGATGACGACAGTGCGCAGCCGACTGACCAATGGTGGAGGCTAAATGTGTCTACGCAAAACGAGCCGGCTGTCGATGCCAAGGTGCGTTTCATGAAATTACAATTGATGACACGGCGCTTACTAACCCCGAACAGAAGGTTCGGTGGGAGGACTTTAGCGAGTCCTTCTTCCATGAGGGATACAACCCGGTGCTTATCTACGCCACTGAAGAGGCTTTCAAGGCTACGCCGCTCCCGCTGACGGACGCGCTGACCAAGTTTATTCGCCTCGACAACCGTCTGTTCCACCAGGAACTCTCGCGTAGCTACGGCGACGAAGTCTCCGGGCTCGCAAATCCCAGCTCGGGCGACACCATGATCCACTCATCACCCTTGTGCTCTCCGCCTGGCAAACGCAAGCACCGCTCCGGCAGCCCCGGCTCCATGGCGTCTAACCGCGCCAGCGTCAACAGCGACCGCTCCGACTTTGACGCGCCGCTCCCGGGTGCCGGCCCCAATAACTACACGCACCCGGGCAGTGCCTCGGCCGACGCCGCCATGGCGTGGGCTGTTGGCTCGGCGGGGCTACCGGGCTGCCAGGAACTCGACGGCATGGACCCCACGCTCTCGTTTGGCGACGACGTTAAGATGGACCCGCCGCCGTACTCGCTGCCGACAACAACGCTTAAGCCAGCGTTTACGCAGCGCGATATTGTCACGGAGAACGTCACGGTGCATGAGATTAAGGTACACAGCGACGACGACGACGACGACGACGACCGCATTATGCCCATGGCGTCATCGCTTCCGCCGCCGCCACCACCACCACCGCTGCAAAACCAGAGCACGGATCAGGAGATGGCGCAGATTGGCGGCACCGCAGGCTTGACTTTTGCGGGACAGACGGGCGGAGCGGACGATGCGCCGCCGCCATTGCCGGAGCGGAAGCCGCAGGTATAATGGCAGAGACGTGGCGATGGGGGTGGACATTGAGAGGGAAGGGCAGGGGAACAATAGGTAAAATATTGAGTACTAATAGCTTTTTCTTTTAACAAGAACATGATAACATTACGGATATACTGCGGCTACTACTATTCACCTTGGTGCACAGGTTCAGCTTTAAATCTCACTACCAAGCTTCTCCAGTTCCGACTTGATAAAGTCCTCGGCGGCAATCAACTCGGTGCTTCCATACACCACACGTCTCTTTCCCTTTTCGCCGCTCGTGCGCTCCGCCCATTCGAGCAGGTTGCCATACTCATCCATACTGCCACCGCCGACGGTAAACACAATGGCCTCGCTGAAGCCCTGGCGGCGCTGGCCAAACGACGCCATAGCGCTGCCGGCCGGGCCCGACCCGGGGTTTGACACGCCGGGAATGCCGCCGGGTGTGGCGCCGGCGTGGTGGCGCGCCTGCGAGGGCGGCGGGATGGAGCCGCGCGCGTGGGCGTTGCGCGGGTCAAAGTAGAGGTAGTTCTCGGTCTTGGCGAGGGCTGACGACGAGGCAGCCGGCGGGTCCATGATGGATTCGACAATCTTGGTGCTGTTTGGTAGCGAGTTAGTCATTCTGAACAAATAAAGATCAAATACAGAGCAGTAAAGATCAGTAAATACACGGGACGTACATGGTCAAGTCGCGGTTTTGGGGCAAAAAGTTCTTGATGCCGCCAATCAGGTTGTCAAAGTTGGCTGTAAGATTCGACGGCACGCCCGTCTCCTTCAGGCGGTCGGTCAAGCGCGACGAGATGCTCGAGAAACGACCAAACAAATCCGACGAAGCCTGCGGCGGGTTGGCGTTGATGGTGGTCAGCTGCGTCATCATCGTGGTGGCGCGAACCCTAAGAGAACGTTAGTGGCCAGTCTAGGGTTGTCGGGTGAGATGGGAACCATTGGAACATACTGTCTAATGTAGGCCAGCGAGGAAGTGTCTTGGACGTCGGCGGCCTTAAGAGCCTCCTCCATCTGCGTCCACTCGGCGCGGCTGATTTCCTGGTCGGTCGTCAGAGCCCAGATGATAAACAGACGCAGCTTGTCCAGAGGCTGGTTGCCCTTGTCCTTGTCAGTAAGCAGCTCCAGAATCTGCTGCTTGGTTTGCTTGGAGACAGTTTCTTCAATCTGGAAGAAGTTGTCCAGCTGTCTGTTCTTGATGCCGTTGAGCACGGCAGCCAGAATATTCCTATACCCGTGTTAGTCACTAACCGTCTCAAAATGTATCTGAAACTTCTCAAAGACTCACATGTGCATATCCAGGGTTGCCTTACGCTCACGCAGCTCAGGAAGCAGAGTGATGGCAGCCTTGAGATGTTGAGCACTGGCACTGGTATCGTTTTGCAGATCCTCCAGCGATGACGTGCCCGTCTTGCGGGTAATCTCTGCCGTATCCTCCTTGTACCGTGTCAGCTCCGCATCGATATCCTCAGCCACCTGCGGGAACGGCAGGCAAGCGTTGCGCGTCCAGAAAAAGTCGTTGGTTGTGAGATCGTAGGCCTTTTTCGTGGTGCCCTTCTCAGGCGCCGACTCATCGACGGGCGTCTCGATGGTAATGCGGTTGAGCTTCATGGACAGCACATCGTGCACCAACGACTGGTACGTCCACGAGTGTGACAGCATAGGCGTCAGGTCAACGTTACGGTCGAGTATCACAAGCACAGGCCGCGGTTGGGCTGAAGACGGTGCGACACCAGAGCCGCGGTTGCCGCTAAACAGGTTGTTGTCTTTGGAGTTGAGAATGTGGTCGCGCAGCTTGCGGTCAAGCTTCTGCGCAATCATCTCGGCGGCAGCGCCCTTGGGGCAGCGAATAATGGGAATCACACCCATGGTAACCACCACGCTAAACAGGCCACTAACTATCCGGTCGATAATGCTGTCCAGTTCGTCGTCCTGGGTCTTGGCGCTGTTGAGGGCCCAGTATGTGTGGTACTTTTGCATACCCAGACTAAACAGGTCCGGCTCGGCAACCACAAAGTTAAGATATTGGTCAAAAAGCGACGCAATGTTCTCAGCAGTGCCTGCCGTCGCCGTATCAGCGGCAAAGTCTTCGAGCAGCGGCCGCGGCAGCGACGACGTCAAGTTGATGTATGCGGGCGAGTAGAGACCCCTTTGTAGGTCGTTCGTTATGGATTTGAGGTTCTTCTCCGTGGGTTCGACGAGGTACACAACGGGGACATCGGGAATCGGATGGCGAGAGGCGCCAATGTGCATGTGAATGGTGACACCGCTACATTATTGTTAACTCTACATCCAAGAACGCGACAGGTAGAAACTGGTAGCTTACAGTGTGCGCAGGTCGCTTACGCGGAGGACGCTGCTGATGACGTCGCGGCCCAGATCGTCAAACACCAGCACCTTCCATATCGGCTCGCCTTCGGCGCTCAGAACAGACCCCGACGTCTGCAGCGAATCGGCGGTTTCGGGCTCTTTTTCCGGCAGATCGTGGTTGAGGTTGAGGATTCGCTTGAGCGACTCGACTTGGCGGTCGCGCAGAGTTACTGCTTTTGAAGCCATGGCGGCTGGTAATTTGGGGGGTGTCGGCTGAGTTTTTAGGGGATTCCAGGTCGCTGCAGTGGTCTCGTCAATTGGAAGCCTTTGAGATGTATCGGCGCAGTCGTCTTTTGTGTTGTCTTTTCTGGTTGCGGTTGGTGGCTGTTTAATGGCCAAAACACATTGAGCTTGGATTGGAATAATAAGAGAAGCAAAGAAAGAGATATGATTTTATTGCAATTGAATATTGAATTGGCCCTGCCTGAAAATAAACACAATAAGTTGGAGTTCGATTGGAGGTGCTTCTTTAAATCCAGAGCAGAGAATTGTGCCAATCTCTTAGCTGTTGCGATTCCTCAAACGCCACCAACATTTGGATTGTTGTTGACCTGTCGTCAGAGAGCTTGGAGCTTGGCGGATACTGACAGCTGTCGGCTGACAGCTGACATGTACCCTTCACATCACAGCCTGTTCTTTCTAAAATACAACCCCTAACTTCAGACCCTAACAAGGAGTATCGTATTGTCGGCTCTCAGCGCGCGTCGTTTCACAACGCATTTCTAGAAGGTTCATTACAGGCACTAGCAGAAAGCTTTATATGCATAATTGTATCAATGTAACGCTCAGGAATACCTTGACAGCCATGTCCATACTATATATTAATACGCAACATTACAAACAACCATGTACTACTTGGCACTCTGTATAGTTAGTTGACTTTACTGGCATCGGTCTGGAAACTGCAGAGTAGAGCAGAGCAGTCTCACCTTATACGGAGTACAGAGCGACTTCAAACCGCTCAAATAGCCTGCACAGATAGGTCTCAGAGCAGAGAACAGTACATTTACACCGAGGTCAATTCCCAGATAAGTCCCAAGTCCATAAAGTTGTACCAGGCCAGCACAATACGGACTCCATAAATGAGATGCTGAATGGGATGCTGAAAGTGGGCAGCAACTACGTAGTAGACCAGAGTTGGTTAGATTGATTGAGTAAAGTGAAAGTTGTAGAAGCATACTGTACTACGTATATGAAATGAACTGACAAGGCGCTTGATAAATATTGATAAAGTTTCCATCGTTTATTATTCCAGTTAAAATATTGGCACGCATAGCCTCGCTGCAAAGAGCCAGACTTGCCACTTTATTCTTGTAGACTTGGAAGGTTCGAGAAGATTCGCGCTGCTTAATCCCACTTACAGAAGGTTGGCTCTAAGCCAATCAGCCAGTCGCATTATCTGAGCCTGCTAGTGGAAGCATCCCGCAACAAGGGAATCAGGTCACTTTACTTTCTGCCAAATACTACATATTAACTCTTCGTTCCTCTCTCTCTCTTCTGATTTCGGCTCTTCTTTGTTTCAATCATCTATCATTTCTTTCCATCTCTAATTCACCGATCACAGTCGCTCACAGCACTGATTTCATATCCATTCAACGAGACGAGTTCCATTGATATTGCAAATACGCACCAAAAAAAACAAAAAACAAAGCCTAATCTTGTCTCTGACGGCCCCCGCGCACTTTAGAGCCAACTAAATTTATCGCCCCAACTGCAGCAAGGTTGCCCGCCCTATCAATACAAAAACAGCAAAAATTCAGCTCAAGTTATCTTGCCGGCGACCACGCATTCCGCTTTGAGTCTCTGTACAGTATTTAATCGCGCCAAGTCAGCAGACTTGAATTCTTTTTTTCTTTTGTTTTTCCGTTCAACAATCCTCCACACAGCCGAAAATGGTCAAAGAAACAAAGCTCTATGATACGCTTCAGGTCAAGCCTGATGCCAGCCAAGATGAAATCAAAAAGGGCTACAAGTAAGTTTACCTTGGTTCAATAAGCACATGTAACCTATTTCATAACCCTAAAAATAAGCTGCTAACCGTATTCTACAAACAGGAAGCAAGCCTTGAAGTGGCATCCCGACAAGAACAAGAACAGCGACCAAGCTGCAGAGAAATTCAAAGAGGTGTCACAAGCCTACGAGATTCTCTCTGATCCCGAAAAGCGCAAGGTTTACGATACATATGGCCTTGATTTCATTCTCAGAGGAGGAGCTGCGCCTCCACCAGAAGCCGGTGGCCCTGGAGGCGGAGGCGGAGCTCCGAACTTTGGCGGCTTCAGCAACTTTAGCAGTTCTGGTCCTGGTGGCTCGTCATTCCATTTTTCATCAAGTGGTGGCCCTGGTGGTGGTTATGGCTTCTCCGATCCTGAACAACTATTCCAAGAGTTCTTCCGCTCCCAAGGCGGTGGCGGTGGCGGTGGTATGGGCGGAATGGGTGGTATGGGAGGTATGGGAGGTATGGGAGGTATGCCTGGAATGGGCGGCATGGAAGGCATGTTTGGCGGTGCTCCTGGTGGCAGGCCGCGTAGAGCGCAGACTGGCGATTTTGGATCAAAGGGATTCGGAGGAGAGTCGCGGTCACCGGAGGCTCCCATGGTTGTCGAGAAGTCACTGCCAATATCGCTTGAGGATATGTTCAAGGGCGTGACCAAGAAGATGAAGATCAGACGCAAGGTTGTCGACGCTTCTGGAAAAGAGTCTCGGGCGGACCATATCTTGGAGCTTCCCATCAAGGCTGGCTTGAAGAAAGGCAGCAAGATCAAGTTCGCTGGTGTCGGCGATCAGGTCGATGGTCGTCGGCAAGACATCCACTTTGTTGTTGAAGAAGTAAGTTTATGACGTTCCGTTTTCCCGTCTGGTCAAATACTAACATGTATTTATAGAAACCGAACGACAAGTTTACCAGAGTCGACAATGATCTGCACACAAAAGTGCACATTAGCCTGAAGGAGTCCCTAACGGGCTGGCAAAGAAAGGTCCCGACCATTGACGGAAAGCTCATCATGCTTGAAAAGGCAGGACCTACGCAGCCGGGAAGCACCGAGAGAATGCCCGGGCAAGGCATGCCGATATCAAAGTCTCCCGGCAAGCGCGGAGATTTGGTGATTACAATCCACGTCGACTATCCGAGCAGTTTGACGGCGGCACAGAAGGCGGCACTTCGCGATATTCTGTAAGCAGAATTCAGTTGTCAGGATTGTCACAAATCCCCCCAAAATCATTCATTTTGTTTAGCATTGTTCAAATGGCAAAGCCATTTTGGCCACATTATTAGAGGGTTACCAGTATCCAGAAGATTGTCACGAAGCTGCCATTGCGCCATTTTACGTAGTACGTTTCGTTTGTTTTAATAAACTAGACATTTATTTTATCAAATCTTGTTTTATCCAATGCTTCTACAAAGAATCGTGCTTCATACATGTCAAAGTCCTGAGAAAGAAAACGTGTTTTGTTCCGGATCAACATCACGAAAGAGAAACTCCGTAGTAAATCCATCCATTATGGAATTTACCCGCACGCGCCGGATTTGGTTGTGAGGAATGTCTTTTCTTGGTAATGGAGGGGTTGCTGACTATAACTGCGATGATACGTCATGATAGAGGGAATTTCGATGCATAACTATGGAGAACTGCTCCGTAGAAAACATGCAGAGTATGGGCAGCTGTAGTGTTACTACGACAGGTCACAAATGCCAAACTTGCCAAACGTGAAGTGAATATTACGTCGGGCTTAGCCGGGGTCATTCGGATTTGGTGTGGGACTGAAGTTGAGAAGTTGTGGTTTTCCCGCAGCTCGGTATGCTTATTGTGTATATCATGGCTTTGTTATAGGAGACACCGGGGATGCAGAGAACCCAACGAACAGGAAAGTACGCACAGCGAGGGAATGTTTATCTGGGGGGGG